>APFE030534330.1:44479-100586 GCA_000404065.3 Pinus taeda | reverse complement strand
AGGCCACTTGGGCCTACAACACAACATGGAAGACCACCACAGGGTTCACACCTTATGAACTAGTCTATGGGAAGAAGGTTGTGTTGTCAATAGAATTTGAATTCAATACCCTAAGTATGGTAGCTTAGCTAGACCTAGACCTCAGCCATGCATAGAAAGAAAGATTACTTTAACTCAATGGATTGGATGAACACAGATTGCAGGCCCTTCTCCATACAGAGGTAGTTCAACTTTAGAGAAAGATATGGCATGAAAAAAATATCAAAGAGAAGCAATTCCAAGAGGAAGATTGGGCACTACTCTATGATTCAAGATACAAAGATTTCAAAGGCAAGTTGACAACAAGATGGTTGGGGCCCTACACTGTGGAGAAGTGCAATGACAATGGTTCAGTTCTGATCAGAACCATTGATCATGAAGTTGTCCCCATGCTTGGCAATGGACATTGGTTGAAAGTCTACAAGAAACCCCTCTCCAAGCAAGAGTTAATTGAAGATTTGAATAAGATAGTGATGGTAGTGGAGCATGTCTTAGCCTCCACTTCACCCACTCACTGAAGAAAAAGAAAAAAAGAGGAATAAAAAATAAGGACTCAAGTGAAAAAATCCATGAGGCGCTTGAGTCCCATCATTGGGTTGAAAACCTCTTCTGAGGTGGCCTAGTGATGTCAAAAATTTAGGAAAAAAGAATAAGATCCCTGAGTGAAAACCTCCCTTGGAGGTGCCTAGGGCAGGCAATTAGGGTGAAAACCTCCCTAAGGCACCCTAGTTGTTTTCAAAAAAAAAAGGGAAAAAGAAAAATGAATTTTCATTTGCATTGTAGGTTTGCAAGAGGACTACAGGAAGCAGAAGAAGGTGTCAAGTTAACCCTAACATCCACACCAGCAACAATCCTACCTTCTCCACACTTGTCTTCATCATTTTTGACATTTCTTTCACCTCATTGTGCTTATTTTTCAAAAACAGTGTTTTCTACAGGAGGCTATGTGTTTTCTATAGGAGGTTCCTGTAGGAATTACAGAGAGCCATGAATGGATATAAAAGGTAGTTTGAGGGATAGGGAAGCTTCATGAAGAACCTATAAGCCCGCCTACAATTTTCAAACCTCCTTGCCATCATTTCCAAGCCTGCATCACACCCCAAGCATCATTTTATTCCTGTCCAATAAAAACATAGAAAAACAATTTTTCAGAAAAAGGAAAAAAAAACAAAAAAAAAGAGAGGAAGCAGCACCATCCACCTCACCTGAAGCCTACCTACTACCTCTCCATCTCTAGCTACACCTTTGGCATCATCCTCAAAGCTCCAAGCACAAAAAGAAGCTGAAGTTTCAAGGGGAGAAACAACTACAGGAGCTCCTGTAGGAATTCTTGTAGTAGCTGATCCCATCAAAACCCAGCACCAATAGTAGGAGAATGTGCACAAAAAGGTTGAGAAGGCACTTGAAGCTTAGACCAAGCCAAAGAAGAACCTACATAAGACATAGCCACACATCAACAAGTAGACAACATGCATCAAAAGAAATAAAGGCATGCAACAGAGAGAGAGCCAAAGTACCTCACAACAAATACATTTGGATCACAGGTAAGTAACTAACTCGCTCCTCTGTTTGCATTTGTGTAATTAGAAGTCATGCAAAAGTAACGCGATGGTTGAGGTTGAACAAGGGAAAGGTGGCCAGTTAACTTGGCCACCTTCATCTGGTTGACTCCACTCATCCGAGATGTCACCCACACGTGCGCACAATCAACTCAAGAAAGATGTCAAGGACAAGTAGTGGAGGAAGTGTGAGCTCTAATGCAATAATGAGGGATGATTACGAAGAGGGGCCAAGATGAAAAGATAGGTGGGGACCAACAATTTGAATATGTCCAACGTATACGTTTCCAGCTCACCCCCCATCACTAGAAATATCCATAAAGGATAATAAGTACTCCTCCCCAAGCATTCTCACCACCTTTTCCTTCATTCTCTCCTCGTAACTTAGATACAACAGTCTCCTTGTGCCCCCACAACCTCATTACCATCGTCCTCCATCAATCTCTCCCATATTCCTGCTCTCAGCATTTTCTACAGGAGCACCTATAGGAATTCTATAGGAGGGACAACAGGCTTCTACAGGAGGGGGAGTGAGTTGTTTTGAAGGTAGAAAACATAGGTTTTAGCACGATTTTCGGTCTCAGGAGGTAGGTTCCATGCATGCCCCCATTGAATATCAATATATGCAAGAAGTGGTTTCAAATTGAGCAGGAAATAAAGTCTTTAGGAGAGGAGAAAATAAATAAATAAAACCTACTTATTTAACAAAAAAAAACACAGTCTCTTCTGTTTCTCTGTTTTTCTAAAAAATTATTGTCTCCATCTCCACATTTGGTTTCCCAAAAGAGTATAAACAAAATGACAGGAGGGTTTATGAGCAAGGATCCCACTAACTCCACTAGGCACCATGCACATCTAGAAGTGGTGGACATCTTCACAAGGACAAATTGGATGAATTTCTTTGAGAAATTCAGAGGGTTTGATGAGGAGATTGCCCAAGATTTTACTCTTTCTCTGGTAACCCACACGAGGACTCATGCCATTGTCACCTTTAGAGGTCTTTCCATGGATATAACCCCTGGATTTACTAGTAGGATCACTACCCTTCCTCTTGGGCTACCTTGGAGTAAGGATGAGAAACCATCTGGCTAGGCTGCTAAGAAAAACTTTTTCCAAAACAATGAAACCCATGTAGAGGATAAAAATAGCATTAGAAGGGCTAGCATACCATATCCTTGGGATGAGGTTAGCTATCAAATAATCAAATACATTTCTTGTGAGGGGAGATACAACATTGTCTATGGTTATCACTTTAGAATCCTCCATGAATTAAGGTATGGTAGGAAACTCCAACACCTCAGAATCTCAGTATCCCCTACTTTCTCCTGTAGTCCCTCATTGACTCCAGCACTAAGGTTCAAGTAGGAGATTTAGAGTAGCTAGCTCACCATGGGTTAATCCAAATCCTGTTGGAGGAAATCCTCCATACATTTACACTCCCTATAGCATGGGAAGTTTTTTGAAACATGACAACTGAGGATGACATAAAGGCCTTAACGTATGATGTCAGTCCTACTGGCAGTGAGGAGAAAGAAAAACAAGGGGGAGAAGGTGAAGCCACTGGGTGAAATTGAAGAACAAGGAAGGAGGAGGGAACTAAAATAGAGGGGGAGAAAGATGAAGAAATAGAGCAAAAGGAGACAGAAGAAGAGACAGAAGGAGGAGAAAAAGAGGCAGAAAAGGCAGAACAAGGAGAAGGGTCCCTTTAGACTCTGGAAAGGGAGGCAGTAGCTACCCTCATTACCCTTAGTACACTAATCAAGCCAAAGAAAAAGAGGAAAAAACAAGCCTCCATGTATTTTAGGGCTAGGAAGAGCACAAGAATCAAAATAGACAAACGTCAGCCCTCTTCAAAAATGCCAATTACAATTGAAGATTAACCCTCTGCCAAGGGGAAAGAATCCACTTCCAAGACACCTATCACATACGAAAGGGGGACTCCTAGATCTTCCACATGGAAGGAAAAGGTAGTACTACAAGACCCAAAAACAGTCCTACAAGAGGATCAGACAGTTCTACAGGAGACACTGTCAAAACTACAAGAGACCTAAAATCTTGAGAAAAGGATGGAAGGATAGCCACAGGAAAAGAAGGAAGCAACACAGCTACAAGAACCTGATCCCTAGCCTAGTCTTGTCTCCTATTACAATCTACTTGAGGGAGGAAGGATAATCCCACAAAAAATTGCAATTCCATTATTCTTTGAATTAGAGAAAGAAAGAATAAGAACATATAGGTGGATGCAAATAGCCAAATCCAAAGGAGTTGAGGATATTGGCCATATGGAAAACAAACTCAGAGAAATGGGCAGAGAGTTGAGTGCTCTTAGAGACAGGGAAGCAATTACAAGAAGCCATCTTGAAACTAAAAATGAATTGCTAAGGAGGCAGCTGCAAGATAAAGAGACTCAACTAGCATGCATGGCCAACTTATCCATGGAGGCATTGCAATGTAGAACACCAGCAAAATCCTATGGCCTATATCTCAGGGACCAATGGTTACAATTCTAGATAAATACTTTGGCACAAAGAAGCACAATGCTTTTCCAAGATTACAGGCAGTTTATGGATTTGTGTGACCAATGCACATCAAAGGATAAGGAAAAGATGACATAATTCTACCTACATAACATGTCCCTCATAGACATGAATGTGTGGACCCCAATGCCAAGCTAGGGGACCTGAAACTAATGGCCATGGCCTCATGGATGAACCATGAAGAGTTGAGGGCAGCAGAAATAAAAATATTGGTGATAAAAGAGTAGAATGAGCCATTAATGATAAGAGCTAAGCCATCAGATCCCATGGCACTCATCAACACAACAACCTGCTTACCAATGATCCTCAAATTTCCCCTAGATATCTAAACGATCAAAGCCATTGCACACTTTGAGGATATGCAAAGACTACTTGGGGATGACTATGTGCATGCATGCATGAGGAGATGGAACACCTTACCATACAGTCTATAGATCAGACAATATCATTCCCCCATGACGCTGAAGGAGGCATTAAGAGAGTGCCAATGTACAAGTGCTCCATGCAGAGGCTGAAGATCAACTGGATTGGCCTTAAACTGAGTCCCCCAATACTGTTAGGCATGTTGGAAGGTAGAAGAGAAAAGGAAGAGGAGGAGCAGTGGGAAGAGATAGACAGGAAGGCAAGATTATATGACAAAGAAAATCAAACCACATTAGAAGCTTGGGATGCTAGGGAGGCCAACAGGGCCATAAAAGATGAGGAGATGGACTAAGGTTCTCAGAGGATGAGCAACACCTTCAATAGCGGTGATGATGAGCCTCATAAATGGATAATTATATGGGCTCATTTTACCTTCCTAACCTAGTCAAATCAACCATTCTCTTAGCTTATTGTATGATTTTCTGATTATTTTTATGCTTATGGAGTGAGTTGAGTTAGTTATGATGCCATGTGGTCTAACATGTGTTTAATGTAGATTATTGATGAATTTCGAGGTCAAAGTCAAGGATCCAGTGGAAAAATGGCAGTAATAACTCGAAATGGACAAAGGAAAGGACTTATAGGAGGGAATCCCCCTCATTTATTACTCCTCACTTCGAATTCCCCTTCATTCAGCTCAGAATACAAGCAGCCGAATCATGCACTAGAAGGAAGCTAAGCAAGTGGAGGATGACTGATAATTATCTCAAGTTTTGGGATCCAAGCCTCCTTGATTTTAAGGAAGCTATTGGTAGCTTCATTTGTATAAGTAGAGAGGCCTAGGGCCTCACTAGGGTCGGCTTTTTGTTGGTTTTTGCTTATGTAAACTCCGCTCCAACTTCAAGCTAATTATTTTTGTGACAGTTTCATGTAATCTTGCTATTGTTTTGATAATAAAGATGGAATCCTTTTTGAGCTAGCATTGAGTTACCTCAAAGGGCTGAAGCTCTTGGGTTAGGACCCAACCCAAGTAGCCAAGCTCTTTACTTGTATTTGTATGTTTTATTTCATTTTGTAGATTAGGTTGTTGTTAGATGTATTTCTTTTAATGGTTAATAATAGGTTGCTTTTGATGATTTAGTAGTTTGCTTCCATTTGTGCCTTTTGTAGCAGGTTAAGCAGTGATAAAGAGAATATTCAAAAGGCTATCAATAGTGCATTGGCCTCTCTTCCTCCCTTTGGGACCATAATTTGAGGCAAAGACCCTCTTGTTGCGCCAAAAACATAGATTTTCCTCATTCATAAGACTTCTAGTGTCTGCATATTTTTAGTAGGTTAATAGTCTAGTTATACTTTGCTTGAAATCTTCTTCAACATGCTCACTTCCTTATTTTCAATAGTCTTCTTTCATGCTTTCCTTTCTTGCAGCATTTCTTAGCATTTCCTTTCATAGATCATAGTTTAGACTAGTTTGATGCAAAACTCTGTTTTTCTAGATGCACTCATTTCATTGCTTGTTTGATCTTATTTGTCGACTGTCAGTTCCTTTGGAGTAGATATCTTCTAGTAGTTGCCAGATTATTAGCCATCACATCCTCCATCTGATCCATGCCCTAAAGGTCACTCAAACCTCACCTCAATTCTGCCTTAGTTTCCTGCATTTTCCATAGAACTTCTTCCTCTCTCCGTGAGCAAACCCAATCATCTTCCTCTCTCTTGGTGATTATTGGTAGACCCTAGGCACCCTAACACCTCATTCCAACCTTCTTCCACCTTTTACAACCACTCTCACACCCTCAAAGTAGTGAAAACTGCTCTCGGCCTCCTCCTATAGGCCTCCTATAGTTGCCCTATTTTTCTCCTGCAGATTTCCTGTGTCCTCCTATAGATTTTCCTATAGGCTTTATTTTGAAGGCTGAGTGTACGAAAAGCTTCCAAAAGTCCACTTGCAACCTCCTAGGACCCATCCACACCATCCTACATCCTCTCAAGTCCCAAAACCACCCTGCAATGCCACCCATTCGCTGCCACATTCACGCATAATAAATTATATGCATGTCAAATTCACATAAAAATACATAAAAATCCAAAAAGATGTTTTTGCGTATTTACTTCCAGAAATAACTTAGTTAGATGTTGTTTACTTCCTTGAATAGGTAATGGCATTCCTTTCATGTTTTTCATAGTTCTTTCTGCAAAAGTAAGATTAGTTGGTTAATTAGGGTTCACTAGGTTTGCTTTACATTTCAGTGTTTCTCCTTTCTGCAGTTAGAATAGCATCTATATTTCTCTCCTTTCATCACATCTAGAGCTTATTCTGGAATTCATAGAAGTTGGCTCAAGCTCCTAGTGATTTTGCGCCAGCTGACCAAGTGACAACCTGTAGTGAGAACTAGTACTTGTGCATACAACACCGATGCTTCCAAGTTTATTACAAACTACGGGGTTGATAAGAGTAAAGTAGGCAGCCCAAGAGTTGCAACATTATTGTTGCAATACTGGTGCTCACCAATATTCATAGATGGAACCCTTATTACAACACTAAAAATGATATTCCATCACTTTTTCAAGTATGGGTTAAGTTTCCTCATCTTATCTTGCAATTTGGAAATGAGGAGATGCTTAGAAACATTAATAATGTTTTTAGAAGGTGCATTGACTCAGTTGAACCATGAGATGGGATGTTTTCTTGCACCTAGATATGTGTAGACATAAATATAGAAAATGAAACATTGATCTGTATTGGATCATTATCATCCATATTGATGCATTCAGAATGGAAAAAAGTAGAGGAATTAATGCATAAGACCATTTTTACTAGTGGTCCTAGTTTGAAAAAAACTTGGTAAAAAAAAGCCTTAAATGAACACTTTTTTGAGGTCCTAACCTTACTATGTACCTATATTCAATAAATACATGTTGATATCTTTCGAATTATGCAATAATAACATTAATCAAATCTTGTATGAGAAACTGATGCCTCTCATAAGTTGACTTATCAGAATTGACCACCATGATTAGAAAGGATGCCACATCGACCCCATTATTCATAGAAAAGGAGATAGCTAGATAATAATGATGAAGAAGACTCTAGAAAATTTGATATTATAACTCTAGTTATGAATTGAAGGAGTCAAACTTAACCACTAGTACGCTATCATGTTGAGTTATAATCGAGACACTACAAGGAAAAGTGGTTCCATTCTATTCAAGTACATTTTGTTATATGTATGAGCAGAGTAGCCGAGAATGGATAGCGAGAGAGAAAATATAGAGGGTTTATGCACTTTAGAAACCCATGAGCCATAGGAATCACTTATTTGTACTTGCATCTATTTCCATTCAGAAATATATAGAAGAGCACCCTCACCTTCCACTTGGGCTTTCTACGAAATGCGCTTCCCAAACATTATATTATGTCAATTGTGGTTTACGATTTTATTCATTATCCCATTCTATTTTTTTAAATGAGGGTTAATTTCTAATAAATTAACCCTCATAGTATATATTTCATAGCTTTAAGTATAATTTTATCGAACTTGTTGTGATGAATTGTCCATTAGAATATCCATGATAGTTTATAGCTAATAATTGTATCATAGAAGGTTTATTTGGGTATATTATGGGGAGTTACAAGGGATCCAAATTGGCTAAGTTGAAATCCATAAGAACATAGTCGTGGTCGATGGATATATTAACAACACTCAAGATCCCATAGAGGAGAGGTTTGTGTAGTTGGAAGCACAAGTCAAAGATATAAATCATAATGTGAGCCCTGTCATGGCAGTATTAATTAATAAGATGGGGATATTAGAATAATATGGAGTTTCTAATATGGATGTCAAATAGGAGGGGAGATCTATAGATTGGGAAGAACCAAAGAGATTCTAAATAAATAATCCAAAAAGGATCAACCCAATTTGAGTGTTATCAACCATTATGTTGATGATGCTAGAAATCTATCAACCAAGGGGTCTCCTCGACGTGAAGTCCCAATTATACCTCACACCATTTGGTGTAGGAACCCCATATAGAATATCAACTTGGTTTCCATATATATCAAAGATATTCCTTGGCTCTAACTGCTAGCATGAAAGAGGGATGCAATGGTGTCTTCAAAAAATGAGAAGGTGTGTTTGGTGAGTGTTTAGTTGTGAATGTGTCAAGTTTCTTCCACTGTGGAGAGGGGAGAAAAGTTACCCTTCAAGATAGAGGTAGTAGTACCAACCAAGAAGAGATACATATGAACTGTAAGGATCCATATAACATCTAGCAAAATAGTCCAGAAAGGATGCGATGATCATTACAACCAACAAGTGAAGACAGATTTGTCTAATATCCTATAGAATAATCCACATGGATGTGACAAGAATAACAACGATTAAGACACTTTATCAATAAGTTAAGTACTAAACTAAATGCAATAGTTCAACTATCTTAGCACATATGAAAGCAAAAATGAAATATGAACATCCGCATAATATTCTTATAAACATTAACAATCCAAGCAGGAAGAAAATGTTGGCCTTGAAGGCATATGTTCTTAAGTAAAAGTTCCAAGACACATGTTTACAATGTACATCACTAGCTCTAGTAGTGGAACATTGGAGCCACTCCTTGCTCTTCAAATAACTAACTTATATCTCTAATCCCTTATGGGAGGAGCAAAGGTGAAAATTCCTTTGCTCATATAATGGGGGAGTATATATAACCAAGGGGTGATTCTTCCCCTCATTGTGACTCTTTGACTACCTCATGGATTTTTGACTTCCTATGGCTTTTCATCTTACATGACTCTCCACATTACATATGTTTCCTTTGGATTTCCACTTTACAATGAATACAATATGCATGGTCCAGAATGATGATGTGGCATACGAAAACTCATGACAAGAGATGACATGGCACCATTGATATGAACTTCTTAAATGATGTGGAAATATTAAGCCACTATTGCTACTTTGAATGATGTCTACTTGAGAAAGCTATTATGTTCCACCTCCTCATGGCTTGGTGATAGGAATATTCAATGATCTCCAGTCTTGGGTTGTGGTCGCGAGTTGGTATCCCTTTGCTTTTCCTTGATAGATCATCTTGCATGATTAGTTACAAGAATGTCTTTTGAATTTCCTCCTCCTTCATCACCCTCTTGATCATCCAACCATCGTATGATAAGATAACTATATCTACACTTCACTCATGACAAAATGAAATCAGCCAGAAAAAACCTCCTATCCTAAGATGATGCATTTTGATTAAAGGACTAAGTCGAAACCAGGTAGTAGGGTGGAAAGGGGGGCGTAGTGATAGGGAATTTCATAGTTATAGTATCCAGGTTTGAGGCTTGAGGCCTGAGACTATGTAATGCGTAGTTCAAGCTAGGTTGAGAGATAGATCTGCGTTGTTTTGGCAGCTAGTGGGACAGGTTGAAGGGATGGTCACTACGGGAGAATTTTGCACAGTTCTGAGAGGAAAGGGAGGTTGGCCCACTGTGGGATTGCATAGTCCATAGGAAGAAGGATAGATATTGGGGCTTATGCTTATGCAATGCAGAGTTAAGGCCAAGGTGTCTAAGAGGATTGCACAATTTTGGAGTTGAAGGGTGGGTCTTGGGTTCAGGACTTGCACAATGCATCAATCTTGGGAGGTGGGAATTTCACATTGTGAAAAATAAAAGGCAATGGTCGCATCTATAAAATTGGAATTACACAATGCATAGTGTAGGCAGGCTAGGTGAGGTCAAGGTGTTCGGTCGAGGTGCCTCTTTGGAAATGGTTAAGTGTTAGGCGACTGAGACTGATGTGTGAAGTGATAAAGCTTTGACTATGATCTAACACTTAAAATTCTTGTCAGCTAAACAAAATAGATCACCCATGACCCATAAACAATACATTTTTCTGTGTTTTACTGCTCTCTGACTAATTACGATAAGTGTGACACCACATATACACTTTATGATAACCATGATGACACTTGTACAACAATGCTAAAAAATTTGTGAATGAGTGTGATAGGTGTTTATATGGTTAGGAAAACTTATACACACATATGGACCCTTGAAACCACTAGAATGATCTTTTACACTTGAAGTGACAACCCACATGTGAAAATACAAAATTTTTCCTAAGTAACAAACTGGACAAAAACACTCTAAAAATATACGTGAAATGAGTCTTAGTGTTTGTGACAAAAATGTACAAGACCAAGGAAGGCTTAAAAATTAAGCATAGGGAAAAAGTTTGGAGGGTGTTGCAGTGGTTACAACTGATCTGAATTTGAAACTACTTGAAAAGGTTCGCAAGGTATTCAATTCAGTATTAAACATGTTTAAAACATTCCCATGTCTTGCAGTAAAGAAACAAATGAAGTTTTCAGCTGTTCATGATCCATTCAAGCATAGTAGAATTATTTCCTTTTACTGTTTAACACATCAAAATGAATTTTTTCTACAAAATCACAGATGCAAAAGAAGTTGATGAAGCAGTTCACCCCTCGTGGGCTACGTCTGCTAGGTCCAAGGCTCCCAAATGGGTCAGCCCTCGTTTTGATTAAATGCTCAAAATGAAATTACAGCTGAAGAGAAGTCTCTACCGGTGAAATAGACTGTAAATTTGGATTCAGAACACATGAATCCTTTAGGATTGACTGCTGGTTCACCTCCAATGGATACCTGCAACCTGAAACAGTTCTCTCAATACTGGGCCCTGGTAGCTCCTAGAACTTTCACGGCTCCAAAACCTATGCAAATGACCTATGATGGAAAACATTCCTGTGCCAATAGCTTCAGAACGTCCAAAATACCCAAAATCAAAAAACAATTCGTCCAAAACCGCCTTTCCTAGCCAAAGTTATGGCCATTTAATGAAAACTACCAGTTTCCCCTAAAAGGACTCCAACTAACTTTAGTGGAGCTCCACCAATTATGGCGGGACCACAAAATTTGGTGCTCCGCCAAAAATTCCGCCAACTAAACTACAGTTAACTGACCGAGAAATGATGCATGTGACCACGTGGAGGTTTTCATCGAATTTCGTACCCGGCGGTTTGGGTTTGACCCTTGGTTCCTGAGCACGGTCGTATGGAGGCGGGGCTGGCCCTTAGGGGCTAGCCCCCTTCTTTCCCGCCCATAGCATAATTCAAACCTTAACTAAACAATTTTCCATTAATATTTCAAATGCATGGCTTGTGGTGTGCTGGTAAAGCTTGGGCTTTATTGGACAGAGGTCGTGGGTTCAAACCACGAATGACCCAAAAAATTTTAACACACACCCAAAGGATGCTTACGTCAGCCGATGTCACCCTGGGCCACATGGCAGCCTCCGGGCTTGCCACATGGCAACTTCTAATTGGCTGTTCAGATGGAATATTCCCAGGAATATTATAAAGAATATTCTACAGAATATTCTCTGGAATATTTTTTTTTAATTTTTTTTGAAAATTCACAAATTAAAGGTCATTGGGCAATTTTGTTTTTGCCATAACTTTCACATACGGTGACCATTTTTGAATCGTTTGCGGTGCCGGAATCAGGAGGACGAACTCTATCCGGTCATTCAGGTTCAAGCCAATTTTGAGCACTTTCATTTTTGAGCATTTTTCGACACTTGGGACATGAGCCCCTGATCACGCCTCCCCATTGGGAAGCTTTTGGACCCCAAAAGCCTTCAACTACCTATTAAAAAGGTGAGAGTACAATGCCCTCACTCTATCCACCTCCATCCACTTTGCCTTGTTCGGTTTGCTACCTTTGAGACCAACCCGAACATACTCTACATTACCCCTCCTTGAAGTGTGTGTCCTTCTGTCAAGGATTTATCTTCTTTCAGCTCATCTAAATATTCTAGCGAGAAATATTCTATAGATGGCAGCTGAACAATGCTTTCATGATCAATGATCAAAGGAGGTTCATACAAATGTAAGTTCTCCACATTAACAACAGAATACATTTGCATGTAGGAAGGTAAATCTAATTGAAAAGCATTATTTCCAACCTTCTTGAGGATTTGAAATGGACCATAACGAATAGGCTTCAACTTTTTACCTTCTCCTTGCATCCTTTCCTTACCAATGTACAGCCATACCTCATCCCCTTCTTGAAACTTGTGATCGACTCTATGCTTGTCGTGTCTTTCCTTGTACTTGCCTTGACTTTTCTCAAGCTGTTCTTGAATTTGCTGATGTATTTGCTGAATTCTTTCAATGAAGGAACGAGCTTTGTCAACATCACTATGTCCCATAATGGCGACATCTTTCT
Source organism: Pinus taeda (assembly GCA_000404065.3). Classification (NCBI taxonomy): domain Eukaryota; kingdom Viridiplantae; phylum Streptophyta; class Pinopsida; order Pinales; family Pinaceae; genus Pinus; species Pinus taeda. The sequence goes on along the minus strand of APFE030534330.1, from coordinate 87,834 downwards.
CAAAAATGAAATCAAGAGGTGATTTTGGCAAGTAACCAAAACAAGCTTCAAATGGTGAGGTGTTTGTGGAAGAGTTCTTGGCACGGTTGTAAGCATGTTGTATGTAGTGCAAATGTTCATCCCAAAGTTTGGGATGCTTGCTGCAATATCCTCTCAAGAGGTGCACAATGGTTATGTTCACAACTTCAGTTTGTCCATCTGTTTGCGGATGGAAAGCAATACTTTTCTTCAACTTTGTGTCCATCATCTCCCATAGGTTGGACCAAAAATTCCCCACAAATCTGGAATCCCTGTGACTAATAATGGATGTAGGCAAACCAAAGTGAATCCATACATGATGAAAAAATAATTCAGCAGTTTGTTCAACAGTTATAGTTTTCTTACAAGGCATAAGTATACACATTTCGCTGAAACGATCAACTACTACATATAAATAATCATGCTTCTTTCTAGATTTCGGCAAACCTCCTACAAAATCCATAGAGATGCTCTCCCATGGTCTAGAAGGTACCGGAAAAGGAGTATACAAGCAAAGATTCCTATTACTAGGCTTGCTGGTAGCACATAATGAACAACCTCTTATGAACCTTGAAACAGAATCTACCATGCGAGGCCAATAACAATACCTCTGTAGATGTGCAACTGTTTTGCTTACACCAAAATGGCCAGCAATAAGAGAAGAATGAGCTTCTCTTATGAAATTTATTCTCTCCCCCTGTGGTATACACAACTTTTCCAAATGAAACAGCAAATTGTTATGCATGTGATAGTCATTTTCCTCTACATGATTCCCTTTACTCAAGCTAGCATACACATCTTTAAAGTCATCATCAGATGCATACTGTTCTATGTAACTATCATGTACAATGGAATCATTCTTAAGTAAAGTAATAGCACCAATAATAGGCCTTGAAAGCATATCAGCAACTTTATTCAGAGTACCTTTCTTGTACCTTATTACCAAATGGAACTGTTGCAAGAAGCCCATCCATCTGAAGTGTCGTGACTGTTGTAACTTGCTTTGTGATTTCAAGTACTGTAAGGGTTGATGGTCGGTATGTATAACAATTTCTTTGCCCATCAAATAGTGTTTCCACTTTTTGATGCTTTGTACCAACGCATACAACTCCTTATCATAGGTAGGATAATTTACAACAACACCATTAAAAGTTTCAGAATGAAAAGAAATAGGCTTACCATGTTGTAGAAGAATTGCGCCCATGGCATAATCACTAGCATCGGTGTGTATCTCAAATGGTTGTCTCAAATCTAGTAATGCAAGGACCGGAGCTGAACTAATCTTCTCTTTCAAAGATTCGAAAGCTTTTTTCTGCTTGCCTCCCCATTGGAAAGCATGCTTCACACTTGTCACTGCATGCATAGGATCTGCTATAGAAGAGAAGTTAGAGATGAACTTCCTCCAATATTGCATTGCACCCAAAAAACTTCTTACCTCTGTTATGGATTTGGGAGTAGGCCACTTCACAATAGCCTCAATCTTAGTAGGATCAATCCTCAAAGCGCCTCCTCCTACTATGTGTCCCAAATAAACCAAAGAAGTCTTTCCAAATTCACACTTTGACATTTTAAGAAATAACTGATTCTTCTTCAAAACATCAAGTACTTTCCTAACATGCATGACAGATCTCTCTAGACTTGCTGAAGATTAAGATGTCATCTAAGTAGACAATAACGAATCATCAGAAAAGGATTGCAAGACATCATCCATTACCTGCATGAAAGTTGCAGGGGCATTGCACAAACCAAACGGCATCACAAGCCATTAAAAGAGTCCTTGTTTGGTTTTAAACGTTGTCTTCCAAATGTCACTTTCTTCAATTCTTACTTGATGATATCCACTGCGCAAGTCTAACTTAGTGAAATATCGAGCATCTTTTAGCTGGTCTGGAAAATCATCTATCCTTGGGAGTGGGTAACGATTCTTTACCGTTATCTTGTTCAAGGCCCTGAAATCAACACACATATGCCAAGTGCCATCTTTCTTTGGAATCAGTACAATCGGTGACCCACATGGCGAAGTACTTGGCCTTATGAAACCCTTATCCAACAAGTCCTTGATTTGCTTCTTTATCTCAACATTCTCCATAATAGACATGCGGTACATGCCTATATTTGGAAGAGGACAATCTGGCTGCAAATGGATTTCATGCTGAATCTCCCTCTTAGGAGGCAAACTTGTTGGCTCCTGAAACATCTCATCATATACATCAACTACATCATACAGATCTGATTTAAGTTTTGGATCACAATTGTTAAATGACTCATGATTCACATCAACCTTGGGCTTAATCGTTAGAAGAACAAAATTCTTACTTGAATTGACCAGCGTTTTTACCTGTCCTGCATTCACCATCACTATACTTGTCGTCTTGCGATGAGCTCTAACAATGAACTCCTTGCCATCTTTGAAAAGATGATATTTGTTTTCATGGTGATGGAAGATAGATTTCCTGTGAAACAAGTAAGGACTTCCCAAAACAATTCCTGCCATATCAAAAGGTACCACATCAAGTTCAACTGTATCAATAAAATGAACAGTAATTGCAAAGTGCAATGTGCACTTTCTTGTAACTTGTAAATTTGCATCCTTGCAAATCCATCCAAGTGGATATGGCTTCGGATGTGGAATGGTATCAAGTTTAAGCTGCTTGACCGAGTCTTCTGATATGAGGTTTGCTTGCGACCCACTATCAAAAAGTGTGTCAATCTTAGTATGTTTTGAAATCACCCTCACATGAAATAGTTCAATTCTTTCTTCCTCATTAGGAACTTGTACATGACAGTTTGAGGTACTAGTGCTGGCTTGAATTTCCATTTCTTTTCCCTTCAAGTTTTTCAATCCCATGGCTGTAATTTTGGTTTCATCTCCTGAATCATCCCCTAAATCTTGTGGAGTAGATGTAGTAGTAGCAGTTTTCTATTTCCCTTTGGATTTGTTAAACTGAGGTTTTTTCTCAGGATGTAATTTCCAACAATTTTTCTCCTCATGGCCTGGTTTAGAATAGTGTTTACATATCACTTTCTCACTCTCCTCTTTGATAGATGCATTCTTTTTTCCCTTTCCCTTGGAGGTTTTCTCTTTGTTTTTCCCCTTAGCAGGCTTGTTTCTACCCTCTTCGACTGTGTTTTTTCCCCTTGCCTCTAAATGGGTAGCTTGGACACAAACCTCATCCAAACTAGTAGGGTTAAACATCAGGATGGTGTGTCTAAGGTAGCTATGCAAGCCACCAATATACTTCAGCAAGGTGTCCTAGGTCTGTAAATCTACCCCTAACAAGAGAGCTCTTCTCCTGAATTCTTGGGTGTAGTCTTGGACACTCTAACCCTTAAGTTGTTTGAAATTCTGCCAGTTCATAACGACTTTCTGCATGTGAGCAAGAGGATAAAAATGTCTTTTAATGGCTAACAGAAAGTCAGGCCATGTTAAGGTAACCTTACCAAATTTCTTGATCTCCTCTTTGGTCTTGGCCTCCCACCAGACCAATGCTACTCCATCCATTCTCAAAGAAGCTAACTGAATCTTTGTGGCATCATCATGCATGTTCTGGATCCTCAAGTAAACTTCCAACTACCTAATCCAGTTGTCAAGCTTTTCTGCATTCACTTCACCATTAAACATAGGCAATTCGAATTGTACATCAAGCTTCAAAAAATGACTTTTTCCAGAGGATCTATGTTTATGCACAGAAGAAGAAGATGAGGATGAAGAGGAAGGAGGTGACGATGGGGGTGGTGGATCACCATTACCTCCATGTCCTTTCTTGGAATGATCATCATCCTTCTTACCTCCTAAAGAACCCTCTCCTTCAAGTGGATGTTTGGACCCTTCTCCAGCCAATTTCTCATTTCTTTCTTGGTACAATATCCTCACCATTTCAGTGAGGTCCAAGAAAGCCTTTCTGAAGACTCTTTCTTCTTCTCTTGGATCCGTGTCTTGAGGAATTTCTCCTTGATGTTTAGACATTCTTGAAGCTTCTGCTGAGACTCTTAAGGGTGAAATTGAAGGTGAAGGTGATGGCTCTCTAGCCTTCCTCCTTGACTGAGGATTCTCTCATTCTCTAGTCAACTATCCTTCCCCTCTTTTAAGTTTCAACCTGGTAAGCATCAATACTTGCAAGACAGTTAGAAGATCTTTGCACAAAAACAATCAAAAGACAACTACACCAGAGATTGACTGAAAGAGCATTTATCTACTTTGCAATTGTATAACAAGAGCATTTCGAAGGCTTCCTGGCTTGTTTCAGGCTCTGTCTATAGCTTATTTGACTGCTTTTGATACAAAGAAACATCAACATAGCTCTGATACCAACTTGATCTGAATTTGAAACTACTTGAAAAGGTTTGCAAGGTATTTAATTCAGTATTAAACATGTTTAAAACATTCCCATGTCTTGCAGTAAAGAAACAAATGAAGTTTTCAGCTGTTCATGAACCATTCAAGCATAGCAGAAATATTTCCTTTTATTGTTTAACACATCAAAATGAATTTTTTCTGCAAAATAAATCAACCACAGATGCAAAAGAAGTTGATGAAGCAGTTCACCCCTCCTGGGCTACGTCTGTTGGGTCCAAGGCTCCCAAATGGGTCAGCCCTCGTTTTGATTAAATGCTCAAAATGAAATTACAGCTGAATAGAAGTCTCTACAAGTGAAATAGACTTAAATTTGGATTCAGAACACATGAATCCTTCAGGATTGACTGCTGGTACACCTCCAATGGATACCTGCAACCTGAAATAGTTCCCCCAATACTGGGCACTAGTGGCTCCTAGAACTTTCACGGCTCCAAAACCTATGAAAATTACCTCTAATGGAAAAAATACGTGTTCCAATGGCTTAAAAATGTCCAAAATACCCAAAATCAAAAACAAATTTGTCCAAAACCGCCTTTCCTAGCCAAAGTTATGGCCATTTAATGAAAATTGCCAGTTTCCCCTAAAAGGACTCCAACTAACTTTAGTGGTGCTCCGCCAAATTTGGCGCTCCACCAAAAATTCTGCCAACTAAACTGTAGTTAAATGAATGAGAAATGCTGCATGTGACCACGTGGAGGTTTTCAGCAGATTTCGTGCCCGGTGGTTTGGGTTTGGCCCTTGGTTCCTAGGCACGGTCGTATGGAGGCGGGATTGGCCCTTAGGGGCTAGCCCCCTTCTTTCCCGCCCATAGCATAATTCAAACCTTAACTAAACAATTTTCCATTAATATTTCAAACGCATGGCTTGTGGTGAGTTGGTAAAGCTTGGGCTTTATTGGACACAAGTCGTGGGTTCAAACCATGAATGACCCAAAAAGTTTTAACATACTCCCAAAGGATGCTTACGTCAACCGATGTCACCCTGGGCCACGTGGTAGCCTCCAGGCCTGCCACGTGGCAACTTTTGATTGGCTGTTTAGATGGAATATTCTTTGGAATATTCACAAGAATATTCTACAGAATATTCTTTTTTTAATTTTTTTGAAAATTCACAAATTAAGGGTCATTGGGCAATTTTGTTTTTGCCATAACTTTCACATATGGTGACCATTTTTCGAACCATTTGCGGCGTTGGAATCGGGAGGACGAACTCTATCCAGTCATTGAGGTTCGAGCCAATTTTGAGCACTTTCATTTTTGAGCATTTTTCGACACTTGGACATGATCCCCTGATCAACAACACTTGGCGACACACTAGTAGAATTCAGGATTCTCTATTTTGGTTCTCTTTCATGCAGGGCTTTGGTTCTTTTGGGAGTATTGATTCATCATGAAAGTTACATTGCCCTTCCCACTTACTCAATGGACATACATGGTCCCCCCTATACCTTCTCGATTGAACACAAGATAAGATTCAACATAATCAAAATGCTTCGAGTTGGGAAGGGTAATGTATCTCATAAGCTTAAGATTTTTAGAGTACAATTTTTCCTCTTTGGTGTTGCTCCACTACTAGCAGGCCTTGATAGTGTTGATTTGTGTAGCTTGGGAGGTACTCCAAGCCCTAGGGTTCAGGGTTTGGAGGCTGAAGTACCACAAGGGTAGCTTGTGGCCTTGGAACCCAAGTAAGGGGTTTTGGAATCCATAATTTTTTGGGGAAAAACCATGATGGATTCATGGCATGTGATGGGTGAGGATGATAGTGCTCATAAATACGATTCCAATTCATCAAAAATCATCCGCATTTGAGTTGTTGTTAAAGAGATATGAAATTTTGAAGTTTAGTAGTAATTATTGGTTGACAGGTATGTCGGCATGAGATGTTGCGTTGTGTTATATTCTTTCAATGTAGTTAATAGGGGGTTTTAAGGGCACTCATGACCCCACTTTATGGGGTTCGAGGTAGCGCCCCAAAAAATTTTGGTTTTGGACCCTATGTTAGTTTAGGCGGACCCACCTATGGTTTTGTGCATGATTTTCGCACATGTTTTTTGGACGCGATGGTTTTCGGTCCATGGTATTGGATGCTTTGACATGTATAAATATGTATTGTAACATCAAAAGGAAGATAATGAAAAATGAAGCTGGTAGTCTCGGTTTTGGGATCCAGGGGAAATCTCTATGTATATGTGTTTTATGTGTTATGCTCTTAGATTGTTTATTTTTCTATGTTTTAGAATTCACATGTAGGTAATTTCTGTACTGGGTTAAAACCTACATTTGGTATCAGAGCTGTTTTGGCTTCAAGGGGACACCTTTGTTGCTGAGGGGTTTTTCTCGGGCCTTTGGTAGACCTTGTTCAGTGGGAGATCAACGAGATCGATTCTGGTGGTGAAAGTAGATGGTGATTAGTGGAAAGATAGAGATCAAGAAATTTAATGGTCAGAGTTTTGAGTTGTGGAAACTGAAGATGCAGGATCTACTGGTGGATAAAGACCAATGGATCGCAGTAGATCCGGGTACTAAACCAACAGGAGTTTCCGATGAAGAATGGAAGAAGTTGGATCAGAAGGAAAAGAGCACAATACGATTGTGTGTCTCAGATTCGGTATTGCTAAATGTATCAGGGGAAGCTATGGAAAAGGCTTTGTGGGATAAATTAGGGACTTTGTACCAATCTAAGTCTCTGGTGAATAAATTGTTCTTGCGGAAAAAGCTGTGTAATATGAGGATGAAAGATGGAGACTCGGTGACAGAGCATCTGAATGCATTTAATACTATGGCAAGTCAGTTAGCATCTGTTGATATTAAAATTTCAGATGAAGATAAGTGCATCCGTTTGTTGTGTTCTCTACTAGATTCGTGGGATAGTTTAGTTATTGCAATAGGTAGCAAAGCAACTGCCTTGCATCTTGATGAAATAGTCTCATCCTTACTGATGGAGAAGATGAGACGGAAAAAATATGGAGAGCTATAATGGTGATGCCTTGTCTATATGAGGATGGTCCTAGAACAGAAACAAAAATAAGTCATCAAGTGGGAGATCTAAATCTAGAGGGAGATCTAAATCTCCAGGAAAACCTGTAAAGGTGGCGTGCTGGAAATGTGGAAAGGAAGGGCACTACAAAAGGGACTGTAAATATAAAGCTCCTAACAAAGGAAAGGGATCTGATGAGGCTCCTTCTGCAGAGGTGAAAACCACCTCAGATGAAGGTGAGGATGTGTACTTGCCTTCTTCAAGTACACATGTAGATCATGAGGCATGGTCGATTGACTCAAGGGCATCCTTTCACTTAACTCCCCATAGAGAGTGGTTCTGTGAGTATGATAAATATGATGGTTGTGATGTCTTCTTGGGGGATGAAAGTAAGGTTAGAATCATTGGTCGTGGAAAGGTAAAGTTGAAGTTGCAAGGTGGAAGGATTAGAATGCTTCCAGGTGTTCTACATATTCTTGCATTAGCCAGAAATCTGATTTCCATTAGCAAGCTAGATGATGCATGTGTAAAAACGGTTTTTGAGAAAGATACCTACAAGATGGTTCAGGGAGCACTGGTATTGATGTGGGGAGTTCGGATTGGAACTTTGTACGAGCTGCAAGGTAGCATTGTTATTGATGGGTGCAATAGTTCTGTGGTTCCTAAAAGAGGAGTAGAAAATCTAGTGGTCTCTGGAGAGAAGACCATGTTGTGGCATCAAAGGCTTGGACATATTGGAGAAAAGGGCCTTCTGATACTTCATGGTAAAGGTATGGTAGAAGGTATGAGTAATAGCTCTCTGGATTTTGATTTCTGTGAAAATTGTGTATATGGGAAGTAGAATTGGGTGAGTTTCCCCTCTGGTAGTAAGAGGGGGAAACAAATATTAGACCTTGTGCACAATGATGTGTTTGGACCTGTGAAGGTTCCATCATTGGGTAAGTCTGTGTACTATGTATCATTTATAGATGAATTCTCAAGGATTACATGGATATATTTCCTTAAGAATAAATCTGAAGTCTTTGATAGGTTTAAAGAATTTAAGGATCTGGTGGAAAACTAGACAGAGAAGAAGATAAAAGTGCTGAGGATAGATAACGGTGGAGAGTTTTACAGTAAGGAATCTGAAGAATTCTGTAAGAAGTGTGGTATAGCATGATCGAAGACTACTCGATATACACCTCAACAAAATTAAGTTCTAGAAAGAATGAATAGGATGTTGATGGAAAGGGCAAGAAGCATGCTTAGTGGTGTTGGGTTAGGATAGGAATTCTGGGCAGAAGCGGTGGATATTGCATGTTACCTAGTCAACAGGTCACCTTCATCAGTGTTGGAGGATAAGACTCCACAAGAGGTATGGACTGGTAAGAAACCCTCTCTTTCACATCTGAGGGTATTGGATGTGATGCATATGTACATGTTCCAAAGGAGAAATGAACCAAGTTGGATAGTAAATCTGAAAAGTGCATCTTTATTGGGTATAAGGATGGTTTAAAGGGTTATAAGCTTTGGAACCCAGTCGCATGGAAGGTTGTGTACAGCCGAGATGTGGTGTTAAAAGAGGTGAAAGATGTTATTAAACATGAAGTCCAACGAAAGGAGCTTGAGAAGATAGAGTTTGAGTTAAAGGAGGAAGAATTAGACTCTACAGCAAAGGAGGAATCAGAAGCCGAAGAGCCACAAAATTTGGGTATAAGAAGATCAGTTTGAGAAAGAAGGAAGCCAGAAAGGTATAGTCCCTCTGCTTTCCGTTCAAATTTTTCTTTATCTATTACTGATGATGATCCCAGAACTATGAAGGAAGCAATGGATTCAAAGGATGGAAAACTCTGGAAAGAGGCCATGGTTGATGGAATTGCATCTTTACACAAAAATGAGGCTTGGGATCTAGTGGAGTTGCTAGGTGGAAGGAAACCCATTGGCAACAAATGGGTGTTCAAAAAGAAGACAAATGCAGAAGGAAAAGTGGAGAAATACAAAGCTTGGTTGGTAGCAAAAAGTTATTCCTAGGTGTCGAGAATTGATTTTGGTGATATTTTTTCTCTTGTTGCCAAGGTAACTTCTATTAGATTACTTTTATCTGTTTCTGTTGCTTTTGATTTCGAGGTAGAATAGATGGATGTGAAGACAACATTTCTTCATGGGGATCTGGAAGAGGAAATCTACATGAAGCAACCTAAAGGCTTTGCAGCGAAGGGTAAGAAAGAACTAGTATGTAAGTTAAAGAAGTCTCTGTATGGGTTAAAACAGTCACCAAGGATGTGGTATCAGAAATTTGATACATTTATACGGGGACTTGGCTTCACTAGAAGCAAAGTGGGTCACTGTGTGTATTTTAAATTAATTGGTGACAATGTTAATTATATGGTCTTGTATGTGGATGATATGTTGGTGGTTGGAAATGAAAAAGAAATTATTCACGATTTGAAGACCCAATTGTCCTCCAAATTCGACATGAAAGATCTTGGTGCTGCAAACTATATTTTAGGCATGGAAATTAAAAGAGATCAGGCAAAGAGAAAGCTCTGGTTAAACCAGAGGAAGTATGTCAAGACAATACTGCAGAGGTTTAATATGTAGGATAGTAAACAGGTGAAGGTTCCTATTCCTGTAGGTGTGAAGTTATCTGTTGAACAATGTCCCAAGACACAAGAAGAGGAAGAGAACATGTCTCATGTTCCATATGCAAGTGTAGTCATTAGCCTAACGTATGCAATGGTTTGTACTAGACCAAACATTGCACATGCAATGGGAGTATTGAGCATGTTTATGTCAAAACCAGGAAAGGATCATTGGACAACAGTGAAGTGAGTTTTCATGTATTTGCATGGCACTAGTGATTATGGTTTGTGCTACAAAGGAAGACCAAGATTGGACAGAGTGCTGGATATTCATGTCTTTACTGATGCAGACTGGGCTGGAAATCTGGATTAGAGAAGATCTACAAGTGGGTATGTGTTTAACCTATTTGGAGGTCTAGTCAGTTGGATGAGTAAGAAACAATCTGTAGTGGCACTATCAACTACATAGGCAGAATACATGGTAGCCACTCATGCAAGCAAGGAAGTAGTTTGGTTGCAGAGATTGTGTTCAAGTATGGGGTTAGTACAAGAAGCTATAAGGATAGACTGTGATAGCCAAAGTGAAATTTTCTTGGCAAAGAACCCTTCATATCATTCAAAGACAAAAGCACATTGATGTTCAATATCACTTTGTGAGGGATATGATAGAAGACAAAAAGGTGTTGCTGGTAAAGGTGGACACTTTGAAGAATATTGTAGATGCATTGACAAAATCTATGAGCTCTAAGAAGTTCTCTTGGTGTAGGGAGACAATGGGCATTTCAGGGCTGGGAAAATGACTAAGCTCTCTTGTGGCTCCCATGTGGAAAGAAAACAACAAGTGGGAGAATGTTGGGTTGTGTTATATTCTTTCCACGTAGTTAACAAGGGGTTTGAAGGGCACTTGTAACCCCACTTTATGGGGTCTAGGGCAGCGCCCCAGAAAATTTTGGTTTTGGACCCTATGTTAGGTCAGGCAGACCCACCTATGGTTTTGTGCATGATTTTCGCACATGTTTTTTGGACGTGATGGTTTTCAGTCCATGGTATTGGACACAATGGTTTTCGATCCATGGTATTGGACGCGATGCTTTTCGGCCCATGGTATTGGATGCTTTGGCATGTATAAATATGTATTGTAACATTGAAAGGAACATAATGAAAAATCAGCTGGTAGTCCCAATTTTGGGATCCAGGGGAAAATCTCTGTGTATATGTGTATTATGTGTTTTTCTCTCGCATTGTTTATTTTTCTGTGTTTTAGAATTCATATGCATGTAATTTCTGTATGGGGTTAAAACCTACATGAGAGCCAATGGATGTGTCACTTCAAATGTGACATTGAGCCCTTGTATGTGTATAAATACAAGGCATATTGAAGTCATTTGAAGCATCCAATTGTGAGAAATACACACCAGGGATATGTCTAAAATTTCATGGAGAAGAAGTCGCAACAAGGGAGGACAAGACAAAGTGAAGGAGCCTAGGAAACATCATGGGAATTTATGTGATTGAGACGCAGTGTTGTCGGCGACAATGTGTAATTTGGGGGGTTATTTTGGGCTTATGTTACGGTATATTCTTGGTGCATTTGTAGGGCAGGAGAGCCATAGTTAAGACAAAGGTGTTGTTGCTATTTTGAAGACATAATTGCAGATTGTGTGGAGTAGACATCTATCACAGTCCACTACTAGGCAAGGCCACAAGCAATAGCTAGCAAGTGGAGCCTATAGGAGCTGTGTTCAGGGTGGATAGTAGCCCTATAAGGAAGGAGGAGTCTCCCTAAGGTGGACCGCAGTAAGAAAGGAGGCTAGTTACTAAGCTGTGTAGAGCTTAAGGGTTGCACATTATGCCCTAACTAGAATTGCAGGAGAAACAAGTAAACAATGGAGGAAAACAATACTTGAAGGTGTATTAGGTTAAGATATTTTAACAATTTGGATCATGTTTTGAGAAGCCTTCTAAAGCCAAGTGTATGACCTTTTGAGGTGGCGAAGTATCATATTAGGAGCAGATTTAGCGGTGACAAGATTGGGTGTCATAGAGCTAGTTGAAGGGCAGCGAGTCGGTCACACAAGGTAGCCCTAGAGTAGTAGAGACGAAGGAATTTGTTGGTGTGAGATTGGGTGAAGTTTTAGTGCCAAAGTGAAACACTTTGATAGAAAAAAGTTGCTACTAGCCTAGAAAATTGGAGCTCGGGAATTAGGTCTACCCAAAGAGAAGTTGATGAGATCGTGTTCATTGTAGTAGACATGACTTGCAATAGTGATAGGAGGAGTCCATCTTAGAGTCTCAAAGTGTAGATGCCTTGATGGACTAAGGCACTACTACTGAGCAGTACAGAAGTGAAGGACCAGTAGGATGAGATAAAACATAGAAGTTGCAGCAAAGTTTGTCATTGTATCTCTTAAAACATATATTGTTGTATTACTCAGTTTGTTTAATATAACAAAGATCAAGATTGTACATATTGTACAATTTTGTTAAAAACTATGTATATTGTGCATATGTGATTTACTGCTTTATATTTCCACTGTGCAAAGTAGTTTATGGTTGAGGTTCTTGCTTTAGTACCTTCTGTGATTTTAAGACTCTAGCTTAGACCTAAGGTGGTGGAAATTCAACATGGTATCAGAGTGTGTATGAGCTACTTTGGAAGTGAGTAAATTAGAGTTGTACACAACAAAGAAAAATGTGAAAGGGAGTTGGTGACATTGTGAGTGAAGAGTTCACTACAATGTTGAATTTGTAGGCAAGTATCTAATATGGGACAGATTGGACAGGTTGTCCAACTATAATCCATGGAAGGAAAGAATCAAGTTGATCTCGCAAGTCAACAGGATCTGGGATTTTTCCGAGAAAGATATTAAGAACCCAACTGACCCTAAGGAGCTACAAATATGGGATAATTTGGATGCAATGGTGAGACTGATCATCCTAGATGGTGTGAGGGATGCTCTAATACCTCGTTTGTCCAGAAAGAACACTACACATGAGATGTGGGTATCTCTTCATAATTTATTCCAGAATAAGAACGAGAACTAGGTATTGGTATTGGAGGATAAGTTGAAGTCGACCAAGATGTTAAAGGGTGCAAGCGTGGCCTCGTGTCTGAGGAGATTGTCTTAGGTAAAAGATGAGCTTGTTGCCATTGATGTGATTGTCTTAGATGGTGATATGGTAAGGATTCCCTTGAAAGGGTTCACTGAGGAATGGAAGCCCTTCATCAAAGGAATAATTGCCAGGGAGAAGATGTGAGACTTAGATAGGCTATGGGATGACTTTATTCAAGAAGAGATACGAGACGAGGATCTTCAGATGATGATGTTGCACTTACATCATGAATGAAGGGTAAGCAAAAGAAGGACTTGAGTAAAGTCAAGTATTTCAACTATGGCAAGATGGGTTAGTTTTCGTCGAGATGTCCAAAGAAGAAGAGAGATGATGAGAAAGGGAAAAGTGAAATTATTGCCAATAAAGAAGAGATTCATGAGTTCACTAGAAGATTGGAAGATGAAGAGGAGGATTTTGTTATGATTTCTCATTTCTCGTAGAGTACTATCAAAGAGGCTGGATGGTACATGGACAGTGGTGCGATGAATAATATGACAGGGTCAGAGCATATTTTTGAGACTCTAGCTATATGGGACTCAAATGTTCACATGGTGTTGGGTGACAAGAGTGAGTTGGAGATCCCAGGATCGGGTGTTGTGCCATTCAGGATGGAGATATGATGTATGATGCGGGTCCAATATGTATTGTTTATACCAAGACTGAGATATAATGTGATCTCTATCTTGATGATGGAGAAGAAGGGTTTTGAGGTCTTGTTTTAGGCTGGAAAGGCAACAATCAACCTCAGAGGCTTTAATTCCGATGGGATTGTTCTTAGAGTTGGAGAGCATGGTCTCTATAGGTTAACAACCAAGCCAGTGGATCATGGAAAGGATCAGGTGGACTAGGTACAAGTTTCAGAGAAGCAAGAGTGGGTGTAGGTGCAGATGCAAGCTTCAGAGTAGAAGGTATAGGTTCCCGAGAAGAAGGTACATTTTCCTAAGAAGGTCCAGATTCAAGAGACTCAGAGTGAGTCTAGTTAGAGAGGGAGGTTGCAGATTCATAGGGAGACTCTACAACCCAAGAAGTGTGCATGGTCTATGGTGAGAAAGGGTGATCCTACAACTGCCAAGAAGGAATCATGGAAAGAGTTGATGATGTTACAGGATAAGAAGAAGAAACAAGCTCCTTATCGTACTAATAACGACACTTTCGAGAAGGGCATAGTTCATCATACATGGACTGTTGCTATTGTGATCGCTAAGAGTTGGGAAAGTTTTACGAGTAGTGGTGATGATGACGAGATAATTCCTAATATTGGAACTGCCTCCCTTGCTAAGAGAGAGTGTTGATTTGTGTAGATTATGAGGTACTCCAAGCCCTGGGGTTCAGGGTTTGGAGGCGAAAGTGCCATAAGGGCAGCTTGTGGGCTTGGAACCCAAGTATGGGGTTTTGGTGATCATCATGTTTTGGGGAAAAATAATGATGGATTCACGACATGTGATGGGCGAGGATGATAGTTCTCAGAAAGATGATTCTAATGAATCAAAAATCATGTGAATCTGACTTGTCGATAGAGAGATATGAATTTTTGAAGTTGAATAGTAATTATTGATTGACAAGTAGGCCAACTTTAGAGCCAATGGATGTGTCACTTCAAATGTGATGCTGAGCCCTTGTATGTGTATAAATAGAAGGCATATTAAAGTCATTAGAAGCATCCAAGTGTGAGAAATACACTCAAGGGATATATTTGAGATTTCATGGAGAAGAAGCCGCAACAAGGGACCACAAGATAACATGAAGGAGCCTAGGAAACAATGTGGGAATTTCTGTAATTGAGCCAAAGTGTTGTAGGTGAGAGCATGGCATTTGGAGGGTTGTTTTGGCTTGTGTTAGGGGTTGTTCTTGGTGCATTTACAAGGCAGGAGAGACGTAATTAAGAGAAGGGTGTTGTTGTTGTATCAAAGACAAAATTGTGGAATGTGTGGAGGAGACAACTACTGTAGTCGACTACTGCACTAGGTCGCAGGCCATATTCAGCAAGTGGAGCCTATAGGAGCTATGTTCAGGGTGGATAGAAACCCCATAAGGTAGGAGTAGTCTCCCTAAGGTAGACCAAAGTAAAAAAGGAGGCTAGTTACTAAGTTGCGTGGAGGTTAAGGGATGCACATTATGCGCTAACCAGAATTGCAGGAGCAACAAGTAAAGAGTGGAGGACAATAGTACTTGGAGGTGTATTGGGATAAGATATTTCACTAGTTTGGATCATGTTTTGAGAAGCCTATTGAAGCCACATGTATGACCCTTTTAGGTGGCGAAGTATCATACTAGGAGAAGATTTAGCAGTGACGAGATTGGGTCTCATCGAGATGGTTGGAGGGCAGTGAATTGGACACCCAAAGAAGCCCTAGAGAAGTAGACAAGAAGGAATTTGTTGGGGAGAGATTGGGTGAATTTTTGGTGCCAAAGTGCAGCAATTTGATGGACAAAAGTTGTTCCTAGCCTGATAGATTAGAGCTTGGGAATTAGGCCTACCTAGAGAGAAGTTGAAGAGCTTGTGTTCATTGTAGCAAACATGACTTACAATTGTGATAGGATGTGTCCCTCTCAGAGTCTCGAAGTGTAGATGCCTTGATGGAATAAGGTACTACTAGTGAGAAGTAAGGAAGTGAAGGATCGACAAGATGAGATACCACATAGAAGTTGCAGAGAAGTTTGTCATTGTATCTTGTAAGCCATAGATTGTTGTATTACTTAGTTCGTTTAATATAATGAAGATTGGGATTGTACATGTTGTAAAATTTTGTTTAAGACTATGTATATTGTCCATATGTGATTTACTTCTTTATATTCTCATCGTGTAAATTATTTTATGGTTGAGATTCTTGGTTTGGTAGCTTCAGTGATTTTAAGACTCTAACCTAGACCCAAGGTCGTGGAAATTCAACCGACAGTACCCAAACAGAGTCACGTAGGAACACAAACATTTCTCCACTGC
Source organism: Pinus taeda (assembly GCA_000404065.3). NCBI lineage: Eukaryota > Viridiplantae > Streptophyta > Pinopsida > Pinales > Pinaceae > Pinus > Pinus taeda. Next base: position 71,867 of record APFE030534330.1, on the reverse strand, counting down.
CAATGACCTAGGACAATACCTCAGTAGAGTTTCTTGCTTCACCTTTATCTTGGGGCAGAAGAGGGATCTTGAATTATTTAAAGCATAAGAGGTTGTTCCTTCAGAGAAGCATATAGATACCTCTGATTTAGGTTTGTGCATTTAGATTTTTTCCCATTATCTGTTTCTGCTAGTTGGTTAATCTTTAGGACACCAAAACATAATGATTGAGTGTGGGCATGAGGTTTTCAGACTAGAAATAGGTTCATGATTGGACCAAAATTCTCCTTACAGACGGATCATATTTTCTGTCGAAACTTCATCAACCAAAAGATGTAACCAACACAAAGATGATGGACATAAGGCTAGCCAAATGTTGAAGTGTCCCACGACTCTTTATAGTTTATCCACTCACATACTTAGAATCCATAACATGTCCATGCACAACACTTATTCAAAAAATGGAAACAAAAAGAGACGAACAACAAGAAACAAAACAAAGAAACAAAATGAAGGAGAGACAAGACACAACAAGGGAACAAAATCAAAAGATGAACAAAAGAAGCTAAACCAAAGCATAATGTAAGAGAAAGTGAGAAAAGATAAGAGAGACTGAAGAAAAACAACTCAACATGGGTGCAAGAGAAGGAAACTAAGGTGCAACTAATCTTACTCTTAAACTAACAACTAGAAGGTGAGGGTCACGTATAATGAAATTTCCATTGAAACCACCATAGTTGTTCCCGACCTACATCCACGAAGATATGAACAACTAAAATGGATATAAAGTAATGTGTAGCAGAAATGATAAAAACTTGAATAACTTTCATAAACATTTGAAGGTCTTTCAAGTGGGTAAAAAGATGTGTGACAACCACTACTTTCATCCAATCCACATTATTACCTCTTTGACAAAAATCATAATCATAAAATTATCGAAGAATTATTGTGCATTTGACTTCTTCTGTGTCATCTTTCTTAGCAAGAATGAGAAAAGGATGAAACATATTTATTGTAATGGAGATCATCGAGTAACATTGCTCCAACCATTCAATGACTGGATCATAAAATACATGATGATCCTCTTGAAAACCCTGAAATATTTGAAAATATGGATTTTCAATTCGAGGCATAAGATTATAATGAAAATAATGCAAGGGAAAATAGATATGATCATATTCAACAATCATATTGAGACGGTGAGCACCTGACATAACGATTAGTAAATACTAAAGTTCCTCAACTACTTGACAAAAATATGAATAGTAAGATGTTGAATGATGAAGATCGAAGGATTTAAAACAAATTCCATTGGATATACTGGTGGGAAAATGATAATATGAATGATAGTCACCAAAGATAAAATAATGATAAGATGAGATGATTAAAGCATCAAATTCCCAATTTGTAATAAATGAAGATAAGTCAATTTGAACAATTCTACGAACGCTATGAAAAATCGAACCAAGTTCCTTGTAATCGAAATATGACACACCAGTTTCCTATAAATGGTGATAAATAGTGCAAGCATTGTAATCGTGAAAATATTTAAAAGGGATGTCAGCACAAGAAATAAAAGAAACCATCTAGGATATGGTGAATGGAGAAGAACTTGATTCGTGCGATAACCCATGGATTCATTATTACTCAAGAGGATCTTAGCTGGGATGAAGGACAATATTTGTGATATGATACTCATAAGGGAAGCCAAGAGCTACTCATCATGAAATGAACTTGATAGGTATGATTCCTTCAGCCAAAGATGGTGTTTGGAACGATCAACTTTGTAATTCCATGACTCTATGATAGGTACACATTTCAAACCCAAGTTTGTTGGGAGAGATTTTCATGAAGATGAATGAACTGAAAAATAGTCATGAATCCAGTTGGAAGTAAAATCTTGGAAATTTGAAAGATCGCATCCGAAGTACTAGAAATTTCTCAAGAAGAAATTTTCATTGAGTGAAACCATGCAAAGAGAAGGATCATGTAGGAGAAACAAGATTTGACCTAGTTTGGGGGGCTTACTAGAGTCACAAGATCCTAACATAACCATCAATAGAAATTGAAGTGCCTAGACTCTCTATCAGGTCCCAAAAATTTCCAGAATTTTACAATTGCATTTTGAATATTGTACCAGATTGCGCATTATGTGAGGGTGGATGCTACTACGAGTTTCAATAAGCCCACTACTCACTAATGGAAGGTTTCTTTATCACTGGTTTGATGATATTATTCAACTTCAATAGCAAGATCATTCAAGTTAAAAGGTTCTTCTGATCGCGAATTCAAATATAAATGAACCGAGGAATTTTCATGAACAAGATGATTTGAAGAGTTGTCTTCATGCAAGTGAATATATGATGACGGTTGGGAAGATTACTCAAATATTTTCTTGTTTTCATTTGCACCATGGATAATCTCACCAACTCTACCAATTTTGAGGTTAACGCATCAAATGATGGACTTGAAGAACACAAAGTACCCTCGCCATAAGTAGATACATCGCAGATGGTAAAGCACTAGGGATAGTGAGATAAAGAGGAAGCTTTGATAAGAACATCTTCTTTGACTGAATCAAATTGTGGATTCAAAGTAAAATATTCATGATAATGCAAGAGATCAATTGATGCACCTAGGAAATTGTCATCGCATACATCAATAAAGTCATCATCATTGGAATGATTTTTGCCTGAGGTTATGGATTGATTGAAAGAATTGATTTCATTTGATTTACTACCAAGATTAGCTGATTGGAAATCACCCAAAAATGGAAGCGCATCATCTTGAAATGGAGGATCTTGAAAAAAAAAAGATTATGAGCATATTCACCTTCCTACACCTCTGTCTATGTAAAGTGACTACCTTGTGCCTAATCACAATTTGAACCAACAACGCGAAAATCAAGAGAGTGTGAAAGACCAAATAGTGGAGCAGATTGATTGAGTGAGTCATGGTACAAAGAGTCATGGCATGTAGATGATAAATTATAACAAAAATATAGACCAAATTCAAGACAAGAACTATTAATAACGACATCTTGCAGAATGGAGGAGTTAGTATTTGCAATAGGATTCATGAGCCATTATTGAATTTCCTCCATTGAATATGAATCATGAAAACTAGAAGAAGAACGAGAATGTGGATTAGGAATTTAATTTTGGACTTCTTAACTTTATTACTATCACATGGAGGAACCCACAACGGGATTGGAAAAGGAGGAGGACAAGGCACAAAAGGAGTAGTATATTCATCCTTCAAAATCAGAGGTGTCTCATCATTCAAAAGAGTTGGGGGAGTAGAAAAATTAGGGGGTTTAGGTTCACCGTGTAAAGAGATAAGAACCAAGCACTCAAACATTTGTTTCAAGAAATTTGTATTCATTTCTTCTTGAGAAATGTCACAACAAGGGTGAAGGAATCGATTGGAAGAATCCTTGACTAATTCATTAGGCTTCATTATTAAGAGATTGATTCTTTTACAAACATATTGGTTATTATACATGTCAAAAGCTTGATTGAGCTCCATGATGAAATGAAGAAGCAGGTGGATGGAAGTAGATGGAAAGGTATGGCACCATCAATTAAAACGACCTTCAAGGGTGAGGAAGAAAAGAGAAAAAAAAAATTGTCATAATCGATTTCGTAAGATTCACAAAATTTAAGAAAAATAGAAATGTGCTTGATTATTTGTGTTCCATCCTCACCATCAAACTTTAACTGGGACAAGTTATCAAGAGGATCATAGGGGATTGAAAAGTGATAAAGGGAAAAATTAGAGAAACACCTCATGAGTAATATTTGTGTATGAGGTATTTTAGATAAGAGATTCAAACCAAATACAATGGGCTCAACTTGTCATCCCGCTCTCCTTCTAATGCAAATGTTTATGGTGATGGGAATTCGTCAATCAAGGGGTCTCCCTGATGTGAAGTCCCAATTAGACCTCACCACATTTGGTGTAGGATCCCCATCAAGAATATCAGTCTGATTTCTATACATCTCAATGATATGCCTTGGCTCTAATTGTCTGCATGAGAGAGGGATGCAATGGCATCTTAGAAAAGTGAGGAGTTGTGCCTAGTGAGTGTTCAGTTGTAAATGTGTCAAGGTTCTTCTACTGCATATAGGGGAGAAAAGCAAACCTCTAATTCAGAGGTAGTAGTACCGCCTAGGAAGACACACACATGAACCAAAAGGATCCTTCTAAGCTCTAGCAGAATAGTCCATAGTGGATGCGACGACCATTACAACCAAAAAGTGAAGAAATATATGCCTAATATCCTGTAGAATAGTCCAAAAGGATGGGACATCAATAACAACCATTACAACACATTATCAATGAGTTAAGTACTAAAATAACCAAAATATTTCAATTATATTAGCATATGTGAAAGAAAACATGAAATATGAACATCCGTTGAATAGTCTTACAAACATTCAAAATGAATGCATGAAGAATGTGCTGGCCTTGAAGGCTTCTATCATTAAGTAAAATTTCCAAGACACATGTTTACAATGTACATCACTAGCTCCAATTGTGGAACATTGGAGCCACTCCTTCCTCCTCAAAGAACTATCTCATCTCTCAAATTCCTTGCGCGAGGAGCCAAGGTGAAAATTACTTTGCTCATATAATGAGGGAGTATCTATAACCAATGGGTGATGCTTCCCCATTTTGTGACTCTTTGACTACCCTCATGACTCTTTGAAATCCTATTAATTTTTAGCTTACATGACTCTCCATATTACATATGTGAGCTTTGGACTTCCACTTTACAATGAATACAATATACATGGTCCACAATGATGATGTAGCATATGAAAACTCATGACAAGACATGACATGGAAATGTTGATATGAGCTGCTTGAATGATGTGGCAATGTCAAGCCACAACTGCTACTGTGAATGATGTCTACTTGAGAATTCTCTTGTCATCCACCTCCTCATGGCTTATTGATAGGAATATTCAATGATCTCAAGTCTTGAGTTGTGTTCGCGAGTTGGTGTCCCTTTGCTTTGCCTTGATAGATCATCTTTCATGATTAGCCACAAGAATTTCCTTTTCATTTCCTCCTCCTTCATCCCCTTATTCATCATCCAACCATCATATGATAAGATACGTGTATCTACAATTCACTCATGACGAGATGACATCAACTCGAAAAAATTTCCTAGCATAAGATGATGCATTCTGATTGATGGAATAAGCTGAAACCGGGTAGTAGGGTGGAAAGTGGGGCTCAATGATTTCACATTGCATATTTTGAGAAATAAAGGCTGAGACTTGAGGCATGAGACTATGCAATGTGCAGTCCAGGATGGGCCGAGGGACAAATATGCATAGTTTTGGTATCCGGTGGGACATGTTGAAGGGATGGTCATTGCAGGATGATTATGAGAAGTTATGAGAGGCAAGGGAGGTTATTCCATTATTGGATTGTGTAGTTCAGAGGCTCAAGGAGAGATCTTGGGTATTTTACTTGAACAATGTGTAGTTCAGGCCAGGTTGTTTGAGACGATTGCACAATTATGGAGTTGAAGTCTGGGCCTCAGGCTCAAGAATTGCATATTGCAACAGTCCTATGAGGCAGGAACTGCACATTTTGTAGAATCAAAGGCCAAGTTCATAAATAGAGGAATGGAACTACGAATTCATAGTCTAGGCAGGTTGGGTGAGGTCAAGGTGCTAGGTTGGGAAGCCTCTTTAGAAATGGTTAAGTGTTAGATCAATGAGACTAATGTGTGAAGTGATAAAACATCAAATGTGATATAAAACTTAGAATACTTGACGAATTAATAACATAAGTCACCCATGATAAATAAAAAATACATTTTCCTACGTGTGACTGCTCTTTGACCAATTACGACAAGTGCGACACCACATATAAAATTTACGAAGACCATGATGACACTTGTGCGAGAGTGCTAAACAAGTTGTGAATGAGTGCGAAAATATTAAATATGGTTAGGAAAACTCATACATACAATGATGGACCTTTGAAACCACTAGAATGATATTTTACACTTGATGTGACAACCCACATGCGAAAATATGACATTTTTCCTCAGTAAAAAACATGACCAAAACACTCCAAAAAGATACATGAAATGAGTATAAGTTGTTTTGACAAAATGTACATGACCAAAGAAGGCTCTAAAATTAAGCATAGGAAAACATTTTGGAGGAAATTGTAGCTACTACAACACGTTCATAGTCCCTAATCCAAATGGAAGCGAAGGTTAACATCAAGCCATATCAAGGTGATATTGATGCTCTAAATTAAATCATTGGTTGCAACAATTATAATTTTATTTTAGTGTTCATTATACAAACTAAGAAAACATATTTATTTTTCTTGGTTGAAATTAGAGGGCAATGTCATGATCTAGTGGGAAAGCCACAGAAAGTCCTTTAGGTTGGAGGGAGGTATTGTAGTGACTAAGTGGGAGGATTTCAACACCCTCATAAAGTCACAATTTTACCCTATCGGATATGTAGAGGACCAATGGATCTAGTGGAATTACTTTAGGTAAAGAGAATGGTAGAGGGTATATAAGTACACCATAGAATTTATAAATATGGTTGTAATGTTGGGTATCTCTCCAAAGAACCAAAACAAACTTCTTAAGTAATTTTAGGGTTTAGACAACCATTTTTCAAAGAAAGTATTGTTGTTCATGCCTAAATCGATGGATGAGGCTTGTGTAAATTCATAATACCTAGAGAAAGTAGGCCAAAAGAAAGGGAAATAAAGTGGATCAAATAAGGAAGTGCACCAAGAAGCTTCTAAGGAGTGGAAGAAGAAGTGGAAGTTTGGAAGGAAAAAAAGAGAGTAGCCATAGCACACCAATGCAAAGATCCCAACAGACATTACAACCATTGTAAAATTCATGATCATATAGAGGAGAAGTGATGGAAGTTCCATCAAGAGCTCAAACCAAAGGAGAAAAAAAAAGATAATAAGAAGAAAAATATCATGGCCACATATTCAAGTAATTCAATGAAAATAAACTTAGACCTAGATGATAATATGTTTTTTACATCATTTCATAAGGGGGTGAATCTGAGTAGTCTTCAACAATAGGAAGAGAATGAAATGACCTAGCTCTTCCATATAAGGATATGAGTCAAGAAGAAAAATATTGATGCTTTGTTCAACTCAATATAATAGGGTAATATCATTACATTAGAGCGAGTCAACAAATTGGGATTGGAAGCTCATGATCATCCAAGCCCATATATATTAGGATGGGTACATAATGATGCATAAAGAAAGGTAACTAAACAATTAAAAATTAGATTTGATACCAATGCTTATTTTATTGATAAAGTGTAACTAGATGTTGTTTCCCTTGATGTATGTGTATTGGTGTCTGGAATTCCATATATGTACATGTGGGTTGCAATATTCACATGGAGAGAAAACCAGTACCACCTCATAAAGGATAGAAAATCCTTCACCATCAATAGGCACAAGGGAAAGTCCAAAATGTCACTAGTAAGTTCCAATCAAGCCATGAAATAGATCAGTTCTAGAAAGAATTATGCTTTACTATTTCTAATTAAAAAAATTTCTATGGAAGAGTCAACGATATAAAATCCATTCTTAGAGGGGTGTACTAATAAATAGAAAAAAAAACTATATGATTTTTTATTGAAATACAAGGGTATGTTCCATGAGCCTAAAGCGTTATCATGCAAGAGGGGATTTAAGCACAAGATCTAGTTGTTTCCAGACTCCTTATTATGAAACATTGGGTTGTATATGTAGTTCATTAGAAAAGAAACCGAGGCAAAGAATAAGTTGTAGTAGCTACTGGAATAGGTTTTCTTTTGACTAAGTACTTCACCAAGTGGATTACCCATCATTATTGTTTCATAGAAGGATGAAACTTGGTGGATGTGTACTAATTATAGGATGTTGAATAAAATTATGTTTAGGAGTGGGTACCTCTTTCCTAGGATAGATGATCTGTTGGATCAGTTGTATCAAGACATATGCCTTTCCAATTTTCACTAAATTATGGATATCACCAAGTTCAACCTAGAGGAGAAGATACCTCTAAGACCACCTTCCAAACTAGAAAAACTTTTTGTGAGCGGTTAGTCATGCCATTTGGCCTATGCAATGCAATGATTACATTTTTGACATTAATGGAAATATATTATGTAATTTTATAGATTCATTTGTTATTTTGGGGGAGAGTTGAATAGATATCTTACCAACTTGATGGAGGCTATCATGAAGTGGTCAGTTCCTACTAATGTTTCTAAGGATAGGAGTTTTGTTGGGGTAGCATAGTACTTGAGAAAATTCATAGCTTCATTTTCAATAGTAACAACACCACTCCACACCATAACAATGAGTAGCAAGAATTTCTAATGCGGAAAGGGTTAGAAAAAGGCATTTGAAGAGTTAAAGAAGAATACTAGTCAAGCATATGTTTTGGCAATTCCTAACTCGTAGCAACCCTTTGAAGTGAAGACATATGTGAGTGGGTATGCTATGGGAGTGTTATTGATACATTGGGAAGGTCTTGTATGTTGCTATTATAAATTATTTCATGGGGAAGTTCTTAACTAGCCTACCTATGACAAGGAGATATATACCCTAGTGCAATATTTGAAGAAGTGGAAACATTATTTGATGGGAAAGGAGAAAATAATCAACACTAATCACTCACCACTACATTAATTAAAGGCCTAAAGTAAGATAAAATATACTAGGAATTACAAGTGAATGGGGTTTCTATAGAAATTCCGTTTATTAATTAAGTACAAGAATGGTAGCACAAGCAGGTTGGATGACATGCTTTCAAGACCACCCACATCAAATATCACATCTTTGGGAACTCTTATGCAGATGGAGTCATTCACACATGATTCATATAGAGAAGCATATTTAGAGGATGAGGACTTGAAGGAGGTGTTTCACATTAGAGAAATTGTGAGGTCCAAAATGGGCCTCCTAATGAATATTATAAAATAATAATATAAAGAATAAAATAAGACTAAATTACATCATCAAACTTTAGAGGGGAAAAATAAAAAACTACTTTTAACTTGTATTTTCAACTTATCTCACTATGATTTTACTCAAATTTAGAGTGATAAAAGTCAATGGATGAAAATTTTAATTCCTCATCCAAGGAGTACCCATTTTGCATACTTTTGATGGACCCTACGACACAAAAAATGAGAAATACGTGAAAAAACGTGATTGCAATAAGATTTTTTATGTAGTAGGGTCCATTGAAAGTATGCAACATGGTTATTCCTTGGATGAGGAATTAAATTCCACATCCAATGAGTTCTCCCACTCGAAATTTGAGAAAAACCATAAGGTGATAAGTTGAAAATACTAGTTTTTTTTTTTAATCTTTTTACATTTTAACTCCAAAAATGGTGAATCATCCCCCATGGTTGATGTCATTATCTTGAATCCTATTGGTTCTTATAAAGTTTATTTTGGTTGTACATTTTTATTTTGAGGCCCAATTTTTACCTCAACATTTCTCTAATGATAGTAGTAAACACATATTCATGTGCACAACAATGACAACACAGTTGGCTAGCATCTCCAGGATGAGTTGGTATACAAGATAGATAAGTTATGTGTTCCTAAAAGTGAGTGACTATAGCTAATTAGAGAGGCTCACACCCCCAAGGTTGTATGGAACGTCAGTGTAGGGAATATAGTGGCCAAGTTGCAAAGGTATGTGTATTGGCCCAAGATTAAAGAAGAAGGAGTCAGGTTCATAAGAGGATGCACTCTTTGTTGTACTAGAAAACTTAGTAATAGGAAACAAGGTACATATCATCCCTTACCTGTACTCATTCATCTTGAAAAATAATTTCCATATACTTTGCGGGAGGTTTATTGACCACCAGAAAGGGATGTGACTACTTGTTTGTGGTAGTAAATAGGTTTAGAAAGATTGGTTTCTAATGCCCTGTAAGAATACCATCAACATGAATGAAGCAACAAACTTTTATTTGGATAATATTGGGTGCACCTTGGGATATCAAGGAGCATAATTTAAGGAATAGACATAAGATTTCTAAGTTAATTTTGAAATACATTATGGGAGAAGATGGACATAAAGTCGAAGAGATCTAAAATATTCCCTCCATAGTTAAATGGGAAATTAAAAGTTGTAAATAGGACTTTGGTGCATATATTTTGAGTCTTACTATTAGAATCATCTAAAGAATTGAGATGAAAATATGGTGTATAAATAACACTCCTACAATAGGGTAGTCCATACTTCTACACATAAGTCCCAATTTTAAACTTGTCTTAGAGGATGTTCCACCTTAACCATTGGATATTGAAAATGGACAATAAGGAGGAGTGAGGGAGGATCCTATAGGGTATGCCTTAAGGGTAGAAAATTTTGTTAATAAGATCAGAAATATTCATATGTAGGTACAAGAGATATTGCAAAAGTCACAGGAAAAATACATGGGCATGCATGAACAACACACAATAGAGAAGTCATTCAAGGTGTTTGTTGTAGTGTTTTCTTCTCAAACATGTACGAAAAGAAAAAACTTAATACTGTGGATGACAAACAGTTTCAACAATATAAATGGCTACTAAACATTGTAGATATGAAACAACTGATAGAAACAAAACTAGCCAAATTCCTGATCTATGCTACAATCATAGTTAAACAACAAAAGTAAACAATAATAACTCCAATAATCCAATGGAAACTAGATATACAAAGAATATATTTCATTATAGCACCTATGAAGGGGACAAATAAATGTTACCAACCCTCCTATGCCCAACAAATAAAATGTTTGAGCTCAATGGGAACTCAAATGGAAGAAAAGTGGTCTGAGACAATGAAAATAATAAGAATTACAACAGTGAGTGCAACAATGAAAATAATCGAAAGTGAATAATGAATGGAAAACCCTTCTATTTCTTAAAAAATATTGGGTTATCCTCGAATAATGAGAAATAATAAAGTATTATTAACCCCATTCATGGAGTAACCAATTGGAATATTTTATTATTTTGCTTAGGAGGGAAAAAATATTTAAACTTTTATTTAATAAATAAATGATTTATTTATCATCTCAAGAAATTGGTTAAGGAATAATAAACAAATAATGACTTATTTAATTATTCCTAATGGATTTAGTCAAATTTAACAAGGAATAATAATTAATTAGTGATTAATTAATTATTCTTGGAGAAAAATAAGATAATTAATAATTTATTAGTTGATTTTGCATAACTGGGTCAAATAAGACAAGGAATAATAATTGAACAATGGTTTAATTAATTATTCCTAGAAGAAATTAAAATAAATATTGATTTATTTAATTATTCTTCATGGGTTTAATTATAAATTACTTAACAAAGGTGGTTTATTAAGTAATTTCTCATAGTGAAAGCAATTTTACTATGGTAAAATTGGCTTTACATGGTGTACATCGATCCATGTAATAAATTAGGCTAGATGATCAATTTTTTGGTGATAACAGATTTTCCCCCAACATAGAGTGTTAGGAGAAAAACATATGATCAAAGTATGTTGTAAAGACACAATCACTATACAAAAAAGTGGATTCAGAGAGAGAGAAGGACCAATAGAGTTGAAGCGAAAGAGGATAGGGACATAGGGGGTGAGACCAATGCAAGTCTTCTTTTATGTTGTGGTACCAAACCTCAATGAGGTGGGGGAGGCATACCTATACCCACCGAGATAACTTAGTACAAAAAAAATGATGTGCCGAGAAACATAAAACTAAGCAATGAAGTGCATGTTGAATGGTACATGACATGCTAGCATAAATGAGGCAGAAAATAATACAATGTGTCCCATATACATAATGCACTTGGAAAAAGCATGAGCCAGGCCTAAATACAATATCATATGAGTACATGAGATATATTGGCCCTTCCATCAAAAAACGGGGGGGAGGGAGGGTAGAGCAATCAAAGAATCTCTGTTGAATAACAAAGGGCTCTGCAAAATTGAATGGATCATCTGAAGGAGACGTGCATGCTATGAACAATGCGATCGGTAGGAATCAAACCCATAAAATATACATAATTGCATCTGAGGATGTAGCATAATAGGAATGCATTTAGGAATGTGGGGGGGGTACCTGAAGGGCCACCCCCTCATGAGGTCTGAAACATCTCACACACACTCGAGAATCACAGGTATAATCTATTACATCACTGGACCATCAAGTCTATGGATCATAGCTACAAATCCATGTGGGCACATCAATCCCATCAACCATATCAGTGTTTTAGGGCTCACCAAACCCTAATTTCAGTTGCTACATGCCCTAAACAAGTCACCCCTTTGAATTCCTCCATCCCAGATAGTTTCATGACTTGAAGACATCCATAAATAGCCTCTAGAGGGACCAGTGCAGGTAGGCCCTTGTAAGGGTCTGCTGCAAAGTAGCTAAGTCCATGCCAGGGTGCTCTATAGAGTACTTAGGCTTCCTTTCACCTGCGCTAGGCGAGATTGAGCAAAATTCATGTAGGGTTTGGGGAATATTCTTATCTTTTAGAGTCATATAGAAGGTTCCCTCACTTATTAACTCCTATGAGCTCGAAAATGGATGAGGAATGAGTTAAGGTGCATCCTATTCTCTCATCCCTTCCTCCATGAAACTAATTCTAAGTATGGAAGGCTATTCAATGCCACCATTTATGACAAAACCTCCTTCATCCTCCTATAAATTGATCACTCATCTAAGTGATTAGGGGTTGGCTTATGTTGAATTGTAAAGAGATAATGTTGTTATGAGATTTGGCTTTGAAGCAAGTATTGTAATGCTACAAGTTTGTCATGATTTTGATGTGATGTGGATGGGATCCAAGCTGGAGGAATGACTTTGAATCAGACACCAATGGTTGTAATTCCTTCTTCTATTCAATAAAGTGTTTGAACCTCTCTCCCATATGTTTGTATTCTTTCATAATGCTTATATGCGTGAATTGTATCTAATTCCTTTCACTTATATTTAATAGATCATTTGCTTTGATCGATTATTTGTTTTCTATTGTGTTTACAGGTACTTCTCAAGCGTATTAAGTACGGGAAGGAGTGTCGGGATCGATACAAAGGAGACAAGAGGAAAGCGGAGCTACAAGTAGGTCTTTTCATCTTCTCCTCTTATCTATTGCTTATAGGAAAAGTCTAAAGCATTTTAAACTATTGTTCTAGATATAGCTACTTATATAGGGAATTAGTATTTATTGATAGATACCAAATTCTCCAAAACAATTGGCGACTCCACTGGGGAACTATCACCTTTCCTAGTAGCTTATCCACCTCCTAGGACATTCTTGTAGGCCCAACTTGTGTTCATTGACTATATTTCAACTCTTTTGCATTGAATTTTGGTCAAACATTGAGGTTAGATGACTCTTGAGGGGCCTCTCAGAAATCAGTGCAGGCTTGGTCAGGGGATAGTGCTCTGTAGAGCATCCTTGAGTGAGAGACAGTGCTCTGCAGTGCATTTAGTCCCTCTTTGACTTGCACTGATCCACCATAGGTCAAATTCCCACCTTTGGATTGAGTTTTTGCCAAATTTATTTTGTTTGATTGCTTGCTGATTGATCAATGAATGTCATGTCTTCGAAAACAAGTTTTTTATCTCCTTGTCTAACCCTACTTTGACTTGATTGATTAATGTTTCTTAAATGTTTTCTTTGTCATTATCAGTCTATAGTAAAACTTAGAATATAGTAGATTAGTCTTTGTTCCAAAGAAAGTGTCGTAAATTCTTCTTTTCCTTCGAAACAAAATTGTCATAAAGTCTTCATTCTTGCTAAAGGTTGATTGATTATATGTGCATTAGTTTCCTTTTTTGTTCATCATAACATTAAGGGAATCTAAAATAAAAATGTGCATTGTTCATAGTGTAGTTTGTGAATGCTTGAAAGGAATAGCTAAAGAAATTTCATTAGTTGTGCTCTTTTCTCTTTGTCAAAGATCTTATCGCTCTATCCCTACTAGCTAAGGTTTTCATTGTTCAATTGAATGCAAATAATGCTTATTATATTAGCTGAATTTTAGGAATTGCAAACATACATCACATGGTGAACCTTGAAAGGAAAATTCCAAAGAAGATCAACTTAAAATTTATCTGAATTTACCTAATGGAGCATTGTCACCTAATGAAAAACATTTAGTGGTTCTAGGCTAGAGACATGTCCTGGCATCGTAAAACAAAGCAGTTGCTGCTAACTTGTCTGCAATACATCCTGAGTGTGATACCTCATTCCATGTATGTGAGTATATCGTAGCTCATCCACATATGTTCGGGTATATAGGGTGGTGTTATAGTACGTAAAGTATATGGGAATGCTCTCACTATGCAGTTTTGCATTAGACATCGCTTATATGGATTGGGCCTCCATGTAATTTCGGGTACATATGGGAGGACAAAACTAGGTTTATATCCATCCTTAGGTAACCAAGTTAGCTGCCTTGTACACTGTGATACATCGAAAACAACATTCAGGGAGATTTCCTGCCCGTACTTCTCGGTTCGTCGGGAGGTATTCTAGAGTTCATAGCTGCTTGATAAACCTTTTGCCTAGATAATCCCTCTTTTGTTTTGTTATGTTACTTTTATTAAAATAAAATTAATTTACCATGGATAACATCCTCCATGCTTACTCCTTGATCATAGGTTGAAACATATGGCGACAAATCCAGAGTCCACCAATCAAGGAATTACTTTTGATGGGAATCCTAGTCTTTTTCCTACTTTCGGAAATATTGGTTCTCCTTATATGGCTACATTGTCCCTTCCGGGACTTACCATTGGCTTGCGAGTATGGTTGTTTTCAACCTCCTTGGTTCAAAATGACATGATTTCTCCGCAATCGAGTACACCTCCAACTAGACAAAATAAATCTCTAGTTCATCCTAAGGTTGACCCTTTTCCTTCTTCCTGGGTTTTTTATTCCTCCCCTTCTTCCTCATCGCCTGGTGAAAGTATTGGTACTAGTAACCAAGTGGCCAAGAAGAAGAAGAAAGGGAAGAAGAAGAAGAAGAAGAAAATTCAGCAGAGGGGGAACCAAACAACCATTTCTTTGAATGCAACATCTAATGAGAAACTATCCATCAAGCCTCACAAAGTTCGATATCCATGAAAACTTTGCGCAAGAGACCATCTTCTTTGAATTTGTTATGGTATTCCTCGGATCTTAGAAGAATGGTCTTCCTGTTCACATCATCCTGTGTCATCAACTTCTGGATATCATGCTCATGACACACCATCAACTAGTGGTAGTAAAGTTCATGGAAAAAAGGGTAAAGTTAAGTTTCCTTGTAGGTTATGTGAAGGGTATCATCCCATTCACCTTTGTCCCTATCTGGATGAAGCCAAAAAAGTGTTGGATAACTGTCCTACTTCACCGCAACGACTTCCATCTGGTTACAGGAGACTATCCCTTAATACTTCACTAGTTGATGAATTGACTGACCAAAATCAACTGTTGGTCAAACCCACTCTCTCTGAAAGTGAATCCTATGGGTCTATACATGACCCACATCAACAGGTCAAGGAAATAGTTGACCCAATTTCACCTTCAGTTAATTGTACCTTTCCCAAAGAGAATGAGTATGATACCACTTAGGTTCTTTTTGTTTCTTCAGATTCCAATGAGCTTGGGGGAAATCCTCTTGTTCCATCAAGACAAGAGGAAAATTGATCCAGGTGGATATTGGTGGCCACCTGCCAAGTCCACCTAGACCCCCACCATTGTCTTTCTCAGCATTTTCAGTTTCCTTAATTGTAGCACAACTTTCTATTTTTAGCAGTTTTTCGGGTCCTGAACTTCCGGAGCCATTTTGAGGCCCGAAACGACGTTTTTTGGGGAATCCGGGGGAAACATGGGTCCATGCAATGGACCGATGTTGCCCGTTCCAACAATGATAGTGATCGAATAGATCTTTCTAATGAGCTATTGTACGCATCAAACGGAGATCATATGCTAAAGTTACGACCCCGGGAAGTTGATGTACCAACTTACCCCCAAACGGGGCCCACAGTTTGGCGTTTCATCTCCTAGGGTTAGGTTTTCGAATGTTAAGGGTTTTTCATTGTTTCTCAACAATAAATAGGCCTTCGAGCCTCATTGTAAGTCAGTTCAGAGGCATGTAGCCATCACATCTCTTCTCAGAGATAAGCTACCATCGCCCTAGCTAGTTTATTTCCATTTCTGATTGTAACCATATTTTAGTATTTTCCATTAATGAAATGAAGTATTATTTCCGCTGCATATTTGTGTAAATGGTTATCTCTGTAATTTGTTGCACTCCTGTTTAAATCCGGATCATTGGCCCCTAGTCCACCGAGAGTGTGTACTAGTTCACAACACACCAAAATTTAGAGCAATTGGTGGTGGGTAATTGTCAAGGTTACATAGAAAAACTATGGTCAGATCAACCCAACCATTTTCAGTGAGCCCGCTCCATGTTATAATGTGCATATATTGAGCAGTGAGAAGTGAGCATTGGGTGGTTGCAAGGTTCCACACTAAAACCATCGTCGGGTAAACCCCTTCTTTACTGACACATTCGTTGAGAGAGCCTGATACACAAGGGAAGCAGGGGCAGGTGGTGAACGATAAGCAGTGGCACCCATGTAACCATTTCCACGTATAATTAGTTGTGGGACCCACTAGGTCCCTACCCTCTGTGTTTTGCGTAATTTTCTCGTTATATTAGGTTCACTGCATGTCTAGGCATTCAACAAAGCTTCCCCCCTTCTACACTATTAGACCTCCTGATCCATGCATCCATGCTTGTTTGAAGGAAATTTGGTTGGCACCCATTTGAGCCTTCATAGGGGCATATACCCTCTACCACCCCTATATATTGAATGTTGGGATCCACATAACCTCCATCGTGGCACTGCCACGTGACCCACATCCACAACATATCCATGTGGTACTTCCAAGTCATAATAGAAGTGGTTCATGTCATCGTTCTACCACCATGTATCCTCCTTATGGGCCCACATGGCACTTCCACATATTCTTAGGTGCAGGGTCCACCAGGTCATCCCCATGGTGTTTTGCAAGGTTTCTTTTTTATAATCATTTTTTGTCAAAATTCATTTTGTCGGGGCCTAAATATTATATCTGGCTCAACCACATCTGGAATGCTCTAGGTGTAAGTGCCCACAACATAACTAGATGCCCAGACCTGAAATGTCATCAATTCTGAAAAGGGGAAATATGGCCCCACAAAAATTTGGCCTCCACACAGGAGTGTCAGCCCTTGGCACTATTAGATGCCCAGATCACCAGATTCATCACGCTTATGGAAAAGAGAGGTATTTTACCATAGTGATTTGGCCTCGACATAAGAGTGTCAACCCTTAGCACCGTTGGAAGTCTAGATCACTAAATTCCCTATCAAAGCTTTAAAGAAAGAAAAAGACAATCAAGGAAATTTAGGGATTTTACAAATATTTCTTAGGGATAGGTCATCCGCCCAAAATACCAAATTTATAAATAAATTAGCGAGGGCTCGAACATTGGCCTCCAATGGGTGAAATGAGCCTAACAACTCAATTCTTAAGGATTTTGATCTACATGATATTAATACGGTGGATTCGAAGTAAATAATTCAAGGTTATCACCTAAGTAATCAACAACAAGGAAATATCGTAGAGAGTGCAATTTTCATCCATTTTCCAAATATGTGAACTTACAATTACAACCATGTATGCACTCAACTACAAGCATGCAAATAACTTATAATTAATAATTAGGGTAGAAACTCCTTGGTGCTTCTATTATTTGAAACTATAATACCCAAGATAGTCAACGATAAATGTAATAACAATTTTCAAGCATCCACACATGAATATGCATGATCACAATAGCATTCATTAACAAAAAATGGCTATCATAGCCTGAAATCCAAATAGGTACAAATTTATACTTATATGAGTGAATTGATATGGCTGGAAATTGAAGGAGGGACTTCCACTCTCCACCCAACCATAGGCTAGCTACATTGTAGTCTCTCTTGCAACTAAACCCAATTCAAACCATGCCACCCTATTCAAAAATCTTAATTGCCTGATACAATTTGTGAAAACACCTCAATGCCCACTATGCTTTGGCATTGAAATATGGATGCACACAAAGGCCTTAGAGGAGTAAAGGAAAATATCAATTCCAGATAAGGAAATTTTGAAGATTCATAGTGATTTTCATTCAAGTTTTAGTACAAAGGTTTTCCAAAAGAAATTTGGTTTGCCTATATAACTAGTCCCTCCATATCTCACCCACCAGTTTCTACAACACTATACAAGTTAAACCCTAATAGAAAAGATGGAATTTCATGAGATCGTGTCCTTGAGTTTACTAAAATTGGCAAGGGAATTGATTCATCATTGGGTGTATGAAATTTTTTGTTTTATTTTTCCTAATATTGAACACACAAAAAAAAACCCCACCCAAATTTGCAACTAGGCTTCCAAATGTTCCATAATTTAAATCCTTCAATGTGAAAACCTTTGAATTCACACATACCTGATTGAAACATTAATAGTAGATTTTGTTGAAATTTTCAAGGCTAAAGTAGTGTTCACTCTTTGGAAACTGATCTCCCAGTGCCTTTTATAGTCTTAAGTCGGTGGTTCCCATGACCATATGCTCACTCTTTGAATGTTGGGGTTTTATCAAGACTTCAAAGATCATATATTTAAGCCCACAAATTATATGATTGTCAAGAAAAAAGGGGTATGGATTTAGATGTAATTGAACTAAATTCATGTTTAGAATAATTATTTATAAAGTATTATATGCATTAAGTTTATATATAATATAAACATTTATGTTATAATTGTATAATAAATATCTTTTATACGCATAATAATTTATTAACAATAATAATAATAATAATAACATTTTTCCATTATAATATTATATTAAATTAAGGAAACTATGAAGCTATCAAGTTTCACTAGCTTAACTATGAAGACACTAGGTTTCACTAGTTATGACGAAAAGCTTCCATGAGTGAATGGAATCCATATTTGATAGTAAAGTTTCATAATGGAGGAACTCTACCCTGTAGATCAATTTGGGTCTAATAAATATAATATCATCACTTAGGAATATGTCATGGATAAAGCTAGTTAGATGTTGTACATTTCACTCTAACTTATATTTTATAGTCCCCTTCTTATTTTTTGAAGAATAGATTACTAAATGGTATAATATAATGATACCTTAATAGAAACCATAAGATATATAAAAAGAAATAGTATATATTAATGTCCAAATTACCAAATGTTAAGTCATTCTCATTTGTGTCACTAATTATTTTGTTCTGTTTTTTACCCAATGATCAAACTAGTCATTTATTTGAGTCATTTATAGTTTTGTTGCAAAAAATTGGTAGAATGTAGTCATTTTTACTTGTCATGACTAAACATTTTAGTCACATAGTCATTTATTTTCCAGATTCTACTAGTGATGGATGAGTTCTCGAGGAATATATGGATATATTTCCTTAAGAATAAATATGAAGTCTTTTATAAGTTTAGAGAAGTGTTTAGCGGCCATAAAGGTATAGTCCATCTTATTTTCATTAAAATTTTTCTTTATCTATTACTGATGATGATCCTAGAACTGTCAAGGATGTATAGGAATCAAAGGATGGAAAACTATGGAAAAAGGCCATGGTTGAAGAAATGGTAGCCTTGGACAAGAATGAGGCTTGTGATCTAGTGGAGTTGCGGCTAGAAGAAAACCCATTGGAAACAAAAGGGTGTTTAATAAAAATATCAATGGAGAAGGAAAATTGGAGAAACAAAAAGCTCGATTAGTTGCAAAAGGTTATCCCTGAGTGTCAAGAATTGATTTTGGTGATATTTGTTCTCATGTTGCCAAGTTCGATTCTCTTAGATTACTTTTATCTTTTGTTGCTTCTTTTATTTTGAGGTAGAACATATGTATGTGAAGACAGCATTCCTACATGGGGATCTAAAAGAAGAGATCTACATGAAATAGTTAGAAGGCTTTGAGTGAAGGGTAAGAAAGAACTCGTATGCCAGTTAAAAAATTCTTTGTATGGGTCAATGCAATGACCAAGGATGTGGTATAAAAAATTGTATACATATCTAGGGATTGATCTTCACAAGGAACAAATAGGATCATTGTTTATATTATAAATTAGTTGGACATCATGTTATTTATTTGGTCTTGTAAGTGGATGATATGTTTGATTGGAATGACAGAGAAATTATCCAAGATGTGAAGACACAATTGTACACTAAATTCGACATGAAGGATCTTAGTGCTACAAAATTTATTTTGGGAATGGAAATTAAAAGAGATTGGGAAAAGGGGAAACTATTGTTAAAGTAGAGGAAGTAGGTTGAGACAATATTACAGAGGTTTAATATGAAGGATAGTAAACCAGTGAAGGTTACTATTCCTGTAGGTGTAAAGTTATCTACATAATAGTATCCCAAAACACCAGAAGAGGAAGAGGACATGTCTCATGTTTCATATGTGACTATAGTTGGAAGTTTGATGTATGCAATGGCCTATACTAGACCACACATTACACATGCAATGGGATTATTGAGAAAGTTTATGTCAAAACCAGGTAAGGAGCTTTGGATAGCAGTAAAGTGGGTTTTTAAGTATCCATGTGGTACTAGTGATTATGGTTTGTGATACCAAGGAATACCAGGATTTGACATAATGTTGAACATACGTAGCTTTTCTTATGTAAACTAGGTTGGAGATATGGATCAGAGAAGATCTGCAAGTGGGTACTTGTTTAGCCTATTCGGAGGAGCAGTCAGTTGGATGACAATGAGACAATCTGTAGTGGAACTTTCAACTATAAAGGTTTAATACTTGATTTCTACTCATGCAAGAAAGGAAGTAATTTGGTTATAGAAATTGTGTTCAGGTATAGGGTTGGTACAATAAGTTATAAAGATAGATTGTGACAACCAAAGTGTAAATTTTCTGGTAAAGAACCTCATTATCATTCGAAGACAAAACATATATATGTTTAGTATCACTTTGTGAGGGATATGGTTGAAGATAGAAATATGTTGATGGTAAAGGTGGACACTTTGAAAAATGTTGTAGATGCATTGACAAAGTCTATGAGCACTGGAAAGTTTTGTTGGTGTAGAGAAGCAATGAGTGTTGTGGCCCCAGACAAGTGACTATGTACTTCTATAGCCCCATGTGTGCAAAAAAAACAAAAAGTGGGAGAATGTTTGGTATGTGTTATATTCTTTGGACGACTAGTTGCACGTGTGATATGTTGTGCCAGGCGCAATAAGAGGGTCATATGGGGGGGAACACCCCTCCTTATTTAGGGGGTTGTAAGGGGGGAAATATACCCCCTACTAGGGGGATTGCATGGGTTAGTGGTCCCCTTGAATGGGGTTTGTGGTAGCACCCTCAATTTGTTTTTGGGCAAACCCACCCATGGTTTTATGTATGGTGGTTTTGCCCATGGTTTTGTAGGTCCAGTCAAGGGAACTATTGTAATGTTATAATCTAGGGTTAGTGGAATGGGGGTCTATGAATGTTTAGACATGTATATAATGTATTGTAATATTGAAATGAATATATTTAAAAATCAATCTGGTTTTCTCGATTCTAGATTCTAGGAGAAAAATCTTTGTGTGTATTTTATGTTCTCACCACTGTATATTTTTATTTATAGTTTTAATTTTAAGAATTTGTTTGTAGGTATTACCTATACAGGACTAAAACCTTCATTATCTACCCTGTAGTAGTTCACTTGCTTCTTTAAACTATGTTCATTTTATAATTCTACTATCTTCCCTACATTGGTTCACTTGTTTCTTTGAACTATTCACCACTATTTATGTCTCTCTGCACTATATTTTTCTTGACCAAGTTCTTCCTTTAATCCAAAATAGTCAAAATTACATTCTACTAGTGTTAATCAACTTCTAATTATAAGAGTGAGTTTTTCCTTTAGTCCCAATTATCACTTGTAAGTGCTTACAACCAAGCACTTGCAATATATCTACCTTCAATCCAACCACATATAAATATGCTCTATGCTTTTAGAGCTCTCGGTTCTTTAAACCCATATCAAGCATTATCAAGTGCTTGAAACAATAAATCACGTGAGCACAAAATATTTAAGCCTTACCATCCATGCGCTAAACTACCAGAGCATGTAGAACTTCACATTATGACCCAATGCTAACTTATATCAAATATTGGAAAACTGAGAAACTTTCATACAAGGCCCCTTTTATATCAATAGTATGGACCACTGAAAGGTCAATGCCTCATCATTCAGCCAATATCAAGACATTAGCCCAAGATAACAATTTAACAAAATATTAATATTAATATTATTTTCCAATAAATGTTATGTTGAAAGGTTTTGTTAGTTAATGATGATGAAATTGTGGTATCGTTACTTCAGTGAAACAAAAGTACAAAGGAAATTCTTGTAAATAACCATATCCATGGTGGAAACTTAATTAGAAACCATGATATGAGAGGCTTGGTGTCTAGTGGAACAACCTTAGGATATCTAAACTTCAATGGAAATAATACAAGATTTATTGTGAAAATCCCATGCCCAATATGGAACTCTATAGATGGGACCTTACTACTAGAGGTCTAGACACTAGTATGCAAGGGATTTAAGCCATAAGTGTTATACCTTATCCCCTTTGTGACCATAGGTTTCGACTATGGGTTGAGGATATTGCATATCAAATAAATAAAGAGCCTCACCTTAGGGTTGTAGGCCCTTGGGTACCACACTTAAGCATCGTGTGACCAAGACATGAGACTAGGAGCTAAGGTGGCCCAAAAGCAAAGAATTTTGTGAATAATATGTGTTATAAATAAATTTGAGGTTTCCCAAGAAATTTTACTAGGATTTGTTTCACACCTCAAAGCTCTTCTTCACCCTTTGTTGCTTGATCTAACTCTTTTTTTTGTTGATATGATATTTCTCATGCTTTCACACTCCTCCCTTTTGTTCATCTTCCTTGAACGTCATATTTCACACTAACCCTATGCTCCTTAGATTTTATGGTGTTCTTCCAATTACTGACTCACATCTCTACCTTAATAATGTTCACCAATATGAAATTATAAAGATCTTGTAGTTGAGGCTATGTCAAATAATCAAAGGGGTTTCCTGGATTCAATATTACTTATAGGAGTTGACTTAAATGTTAGCTGGACCATTTTCATTAATTAAGGAGGCCATGGTAGGGGGTTTTCTTTAAGGGGTGAATATTAGACCAATGTGCCAAATACCATGAATGATCTAATTGTTATGGCCTCAGTGTTGAAAAATGTGTAACTAGGTTTGGTATTCATAAAGATGAAATGTACTTTTGATTCTTCTAAAATGTAAAATGAATGAATTTTTTTAATTTTTTTTTTTGGAGCTTGGGTTTCATGCTCAAGGTATTTTATTTTATAGGACAAGCACCCATTGAGTTCTTCTAGGGTTTCTCCTAGGTCAAGAATTCAAAAGAGTCATTGCCATAAGTTGAAGACCCCATCGGTCTTACTGTAATTTGTAAAGAAAATTATTTTTGTCTTGAGAAGTGTCCAAATATCCTCCAAGACCAAGTCGGCATGGCAGCTAGAAACTCAACCTAAAAGGAAGAGCCACGTCCACCTTGAAGAGACTATATATAGGAGGTAACTTTTCCTCCTTGAGATACATTCAATTATCTCTCATTTTAGTGAAGAAGAAGAAATAATAAGGTAGTGAAGAAGGAAGAGGATGAATAAGATCTTTATTTGGGCTATTTCTCTCTCACATGTGCTAAGGAGAACTAGGGTTTTTGCAACAGATCTAGGGTTTCTATCTACAAGTTTGATATTGGAGAAAAGAAAGTAAGTAGGTCAATAAAAGGTCACCAAGGGTCATCCTCAAGCTCCAAAAGTGAGGGAAAGGTAAGTGAAGTTCAAAGGAAGGATAAAAAGGAAAATCAAATCCCACACATGTAGCAACATAAACTGCTGGGGGGGGGGCCAAAATTTAGAATATGCAGTGGAGACAAAAATTGTACAACTAGAGGTCGAAGAAGTGCTACTAGAAGAGATTTGATTTGGTTTAATTGGATCAAGGTTATAACATCATCTGGAGAGGTTGGTCTTGGTCTTGGAGGGTTTTGAAGTCCTTCTTAAGGTCTTGGAATTCGTCAATTGAAGAATATATAAGGAAGAGAAGATATTTGAGGGTTTTCATCTCAAGTGGAGATGTTTTGGCTTTGTCTTGAAGCCTATAATTTGTGTTATTGTTCTTCTTGTTTTTGGTATTTGTTTGATGATGAACACATATAATAAGAAGTAACAAGTATAATAAGTAAAAGGACATCACAAGTAGTTATCAAGTAAAGATAAATCCCTATAATCATTGCCCTATATATTTCTCAACACTCAGAAGGCACAGATTTCTATTGAGCCATAGAGACAAATCTAAGGGATATTTTAGAGAAAATAAATTTAAGGGATTCCGCTATAGCATAATTGGAGATAAGTCAAGTTACTAGAGGTTAACAACAAAACCCTAAAGCAAGAGAGCACTAAAATGGAGGTTTATTGGGCATGTGCTTCTGAAGTGCATGAGTCTTACAAGGCCATGGCCTTTCCACTTTGGGAATTAGCTAAGGAAAAAGGTACTCAATTCAAAGGGGTAATCAATGTTATGAATCAACTAGAGAAATGGCCTAATGACTACCCTCTGCCCCCACAAGAAGTCCCTAGAATTAGTGAAGAAGATTTGACATATAAATTCATTGTTGTCAATAAACCAAGAAAAAATATAAAAGCATATCTCTATGCCTCTGCCTCAGTACCAACAAAATTACTCCTTGGTTTAAAGGTTAATCAATATGGATGTCTAGCTATTGGGGCCCAAGGAGAAGAAAGGTCAAATGAAGAAATGAAAAGAGAACTATAAGAGATTCTTAATTCTAGGGAACTATCTTTTAGTGTCTTCACCAACAAACTTACCAAAGACAATCTCAAGTAGCACATTATGGAACCTTTCAAACAAAAAATAATTTTGAATTCCTTTATGGTCTCAATGAATAAGGATATGCATACCCTCTCCCAGCCCACATATCATTACCATGTCACCTTGGAGGGGGTTTTACCCAATACGATTAAGATAATATCATCATATCATCATATATGGGTAGACTATCTTAAGGAAGCTCTAGGGGTCTCACTTGAGGATCCAATCATCTTGTAGAAACTGCCAGCTTTATTTTCTAAGAGTTTTACAAATTATTTTCCTAGATTAAATATCCAAAAAATAATAATTTGAACGGTTGTAACTACCCTAGGGAATCCAAAAACTCCCAAGAGGTAGTTATCGATGTAGCCTATAAATGCTTTAAAACTCCTAGTGCTAAGGGTTTTTCATCTTTAGTAAACTTTTGTATATTTTAAAAGACAATATATAAATAACTAGTGCATCTTTTATCTATTGATAAATAATATTAAGAAGCCCAAGAATGCCACTGTAGGGATTGTGACTTCTAAAACATTGTGATTTTGCTTCAGACTAATCTTGAGTGGTTTCATTTGTGTGTGCATTCTATGAGATTGATTATTACAAACTGACATAATGTTCTATGAACTAGATAATTTTTCTTGCATTTCCACAACTTCTATCATATCTTTCTTCAATGAGCTATGACTATAACAAATATTGACTACTCTTTTTTTACTCTAATTAGTTAAACATTCAGTGCCATGAAATCAACTAATTGTTTTCTTCATTCAAAAATTGTTGTGTTTATTCATTCAACTCTGTAGAAATTTTGAATAATTTAACACATATTCAACAGAGATTATCCTGATCATGTACTATTGCGGAAAACATTCACAATACATAAGCTCCTCTACATTGATCATCAATATAGCAGCATCAATAACAATAAAACATCAAGAGCATTCACACATTAACACAGTATGTATCCCGGGGAAATCATCTCGCTAAAAACCCCAACTATCTGTATATTAAGATTGAGTCATGTAACATTACACAGCATAATACTTCTCACAAGTATCTCCACCTCTGTTACACACAATACAACTCAGATCTGAATCAATCACTGGCTCAAATCTCCTTCGCTGCTTGCCTGCCTCTTCTGCTCAATACCTGCATGAGAACTGATGATAATTCCAAGGCAACCACGTATTTACTTGGCTAAATCATGTGAGCACAAGCTACAATGTGGGAAAATACGTGGGAAAACTCATTGGCATACTTAATCACTTGATTGTGCAAGATCTGATGCACAACTATAGTCACAACTGATAGCAATCTGATTCTCTAACACCTGTCCCTGCTGAACTGAACATGCACTGACATGCAACTGAGTTAACTGATGTATTCATTAGTTGTCTTATGAGTTAATAACTTGTGAATTAATTAATAACTAATTCACCCAACTCATCTCTAGTCTATTTGCCAGTTAGACTAAATACAACCAGTTTAACAAAACTAAACTGAACACAACTCCATCAACTGCACCTCCACTCCACTAAACTCAACTCACTTGAGTTCTAACTGAAGTCATGCATGCAAATATTCAACTAACCCATAAGAACCACGTATTTCCTTCATGCAATTGCATGTGCCACATCCGTATCTCGAACTGAAGTGCTCCAAGAGAATAAGATTAAGTTTATAGTCCAAATATTATTGTGAGATAATAATATTTGACTTTTCTATTTTTGACAGCCAGTCTAAAAATAGAATTGATCACTCACACTTTCATAAAAAATAGAAGTCCATCTATTTTTCCCAACTTGATCAATTATCCATAAAAAGCAACCTGCAATCCATAGACATGATCCATATGTCTAAAAATAGACATAGTCTAAAAATAGACTTGCGCCAAAAATAGCCTGCGGGGCCACTTAGTGAAGGCGACTCTTTTCACTAAGCTCCATCATCTTGTTGCAATCTCAACACTCCCTCTCGACACGATATGGATTATTAGCAACCCCTATCCTGCCTCGGTGGTACTCAAATTTGCTCCTGGTGAGAGCCTTCGTCAGAATATCAGCATCCTGATCCTCCGTTGGAATGTACGAAAGTAACATGATCCTCCGCTGCACACAATCTCTGATATGATGGTACCTGATGCCCTTTCTGCCATATACTTGGCCTCTTGAGCTCCCTGCCCAATCTGCATCCATGAAGCCACATAGCTTCACCTCATCCAATCCATATCCCGATGTGCCTCTCTTGAGCCTGCACACATGCGACTCCACCAACTTCTGGTAACCAGTGGCATCCACTACCTCCGCTGAAGTAGCATCCTCCTTCCTCCAACCTCTAGGAAGGAACACAGTCTTCACATCCAACTGATGAATG
>APFE030534330.1:0-44459 GCA_000404065.3 Pinus taeda | reverse complement strand
AATACATAAGCTCCTCTACGTTGATCATCAATACAGCAGCATCAATAACAATAAAACATCAAGAGCATTCACACATTAACACAATATGTATCCCGGGGAAAGCATCTCGCTAAGAACCCCAACTATCTGTATATTAATGATTGAGTCATGTAACATTACAAAGTACAATGCTTATCACAAGCAATCCAGTACCAGCTCCACCTGTTACACACAATACAGCTTAGATTTGAATCAATCTCTGGCTCAAATCTCTTCCGCTGCTTGCCTGCCTCCGCTGCTCAATACCTGCACAAGAACCGGTGATAATTCCAAGGCAGCCACGTCTTTCCTTGGCTAAATCACGTGAGAACAAGCTACAATATGTGCAAACTCATTGGCATACTCAATCCCCTGATTTGTGCAAGATCTGGTGCACAACTATAGTCACAACTGATAGCAATCTGATTCTCTAACACCTGTCCCTGCTGAACTGAACATGCACTGACATGCAACTGAGTTAACTGATGTATTCATTAGTTGTATTATGAGTTAATAACTTGTGAATTAATTAATAACTAATTCACTCAACTCATCTCTAGTCTATTTGCCAGTTAGACTAAATACAACCAGTTTAACAAAGCTAAACTGAACACAACTCCATCAACTGCACCTCCAGTCCACTAAACTCAACTCACTTGAGTTCTAACTGAAGTCATGCATGCAAATATTCAACGAACCCATAAGAACCACGTATTTCCTTCATGCAATTGCATGTGCCACATCTGTAGCTCATCCTGAAGTGCTCCAAGAGAATAAGACAAAGTTTAATAGTCTAAATATTATTATGAGCTAATAATATTTGACTGTTCTATATTTAGACTGAGCAGTCACTCCGCTGTGATCTAAAAATAGAAGTCCATCTATTTTTCCCAACTTGGTCAATCATCCATAAACAGCAACCTGCAATCCATAGACATGATACATAGTCTAAAAATAGACTTGCGCCAAAAATAGCCTGCGGGCCCACTTAGTGAAGGCGACTCCTTTCCACTAAGCTCCATCATCTTGTTGCATTCTCAACAAGCATTTCTTGTTGCACACTTTTCAACAAACTCTTCCTCTTCCCATCTCTCTTTTAGTATACAATTAGTTTACAATAATTTTATGTTTGCAAGTAGATCATTGTTAGTTTAATTCTTGCATTTTACGTTGTCAAAATCCTTCAATATGTCACAACATCCAAAACCAAGCATGGTTACCACGCCAACGATATGAAATATAATTGGGACCTCATATTGAAGAGAACCCTTGTAACTATTGATAGCTCATTTATCCCTGGAAAGACACCCAAAATTTGTAATGATCATCATGAGTGCAAAAAACAACTTTGGGAATATTGGCTTTCTACAAGTGAATCTAGTGACAACCAAAGTGAAGATCAACTTTGGTGAAGAATTGTGCTCCGTGTAACTCATTTAATATATGATCAATGATTGAAATAGGAAATTCATCTTTTAATATAAAGTTGTTAAGGGAATTAAAATTATGACACATGCACCAAGTGCCTTCATTTTTAAAGACCGTGATAATTGGGGAAGAGTACACACTAGTGCTATCATAGATGATACCAATATCTAATATATCTTGTACATGATTTTTTTCAAGTTCATTTGTTTCAGCAAAAGGATGATGATATGGGTGCACATTAGGTTGTAGGCTATTGAGTAGTAGTGGGACACTATGATTATGCTTTCTACATGAGGGTGGTCACACTTGAGGATGTTCAAAAACTTATTGGTGTTTTTCCAACACTAACAAAAAATATGGATGAGAAACATATTCAAAGGTTTAAATAGCATGGAATTGTGGAATAATTCCAAAATGACCCCTTTTATAATCTTTTCCATATGGTGGGAGATGATGATTTCTTTAGAACATGCTTTGTTACTTTTAAGCATGTACAAATTCTCATCTTTCTAAAAACTCATGTATAATTCCAAAAAGTCAATTTTGATGGAACAATTGATAAAGCATTGCATAAAAAAATCATTAGTTAATTTTTTGGTTATACCAACCAAACATTCAAAAGCGCCAATATAGTCTTCCACCAAGTTGTTTTGGTACAATTTGGTAAGCTAGCCCAAAAGAAATGTATATGATAAAGCGAGCAAACAATGCTTTCACAAACTACCTCTATGTAAAGACCCATAAATATTCATTCATATGTTATTTCCACCACTACCAATGTTCCCTATCTAAATAAAGGAAACAAAATATTGAATTTTAGTAGTTCATATACCATGGCATGAAAGGAAAACCATTGCTCCATATGGTCAAGCCAATTGGTCATATTTCAACCATTAAACTTATTCAAATCAACTTTAGGGAGGCAAAACATCAAATGGTGGGAATGATCAGAAAATGAGATGTGGTTAGTGACATATTATTCAGATAGTTCCTTATGAAAGTTGCACCTTAAAAATGATAAGATGTCAATAAGTGCAGTTCTCTTCAAGGGGGAAACATCCTTTCATAATGAATACAATGTGCAAGACAAGATTTTATGATCCGAAGATTAGGTCTCCTTAGTGTGTATATATATAATGAGAAGTGGTTAGTGACATATTATTCAGATAGTTCCTTATGAACGTTGCACCTTAAAAATGATAAGATGTCAATAAGTGCAATTATCTTCAAGGGGAAAACATCCTTTCATAATGAATACAATGTACAAGACAAGATTTTATGATCCGAAGATTAGGTCTCCTTAGTGTGTGTGTGTGTGTGTGTGTGTGTGTGTATATATATATATATGAGAAAAGTGATAAAACTATAATAAAATGGGATCATGGGAGGTTCTAACTTACATAACAATATAAAAACAATAATGCAATTACTCAATATCTAAGAATTAATAAGCGGTTTTAGTGTTAACATGGGTCTTATATAGGGCTTACCATACCCCTCCCTTTCAAATAAGTGTTTTCCTAAAAAACTTACTATTTATAGGTATTTTTGCATGAATAAAGTTTCTTCCCATGTTACTTCTTCCATTGGTAGGTTCTTCAATTTGATGAGGTACTTAGTAATTACTCGATTTCTCAACTGCTTAATGCTTGTTTCCACAATTGTTTCTAGTTCTAGTGTCATTTTCCCTTCTTCATTAATATCTAGTAAAATAGTTGGGACTTGGATCTAGTCACCAATTACCTTGTTTAAGCAAGAAATGTGGAAGACTAGATCTACATGTGAATATGGAGGCAACTTAAATTTGTAAGCTATACTTCCAATCATTTGTAACACCTTATAAGGACCATAATACCTTAGTGCTACTTATTTCCTTTATTTTGTTGCTTAAGGCACATATTTTTATATGGTTGTAGTCTCACATATACCTAATCCCCCACTGCAAATTCCCTTTCACTATGATGTTGATTTTCTTGTTGTTTCATCTTATTTTGTGTTAAAACCAAGTTGTCCTTCAATAATTCGACAACCTCTTGTTTTTGTTGTAAAGTGTGAAATTTTACAAGTCTAATTGCAACAACTAGAAATTTATTCTTCTAACTTTAAATTAATTATGTAGTTTATTTACTATGGCAAATAGAGATTAAACCACACTACAAATTTTCACCATAAAAATATTGTAGAAAATAAAACGTTGTAAACTAAGAAAATACTAGCACACACACATAAAAATGACATAATTATTTTTGGAAAATTGTCCCCAGAAAACCCCAATGTGGGAAAAATGATGCAACAACTGAGGGTTTTTATTATTATGCAGTAGTGAAATTATGAGTACAACTGGATGTCCAAAAATGGAAATCTTCTACAAGATAAACTAGCCACAAAAATGAGTCAGACAAAGTTTGTCTCACCCGACACTAACTCAACTCCACAACTGGAACAAACAAATCACATGAAAGCCCCTACATAAGCCTCTATGCCAATGTTACGCATACTCTCTTACGCTCTACTTGGAAGATGTTATGGTCAAGCCATACTTCTCAACTTAGCCTCTGAGTGTCACTCACTAGCCCATTCAAAAATTCTCCAAGCCTCTGGCAATTGAATCAACATTCTGTCTGGCCAAATCGAACTTTGCCTTTGAAGCTTCTACACAGGCCCTGTGTAGACCCTCTGAGGAAACTCATCCCTCCTGTAGCTGGCTCTCTTGAAAGAGAAAATTTCCTCCAAACTCATTGATTCTTCCCCTCATTGTCTCGCCATTCCTTCTCTAGATTGAACTTCTCTTTTCTAAATCACTGCAGTTGGTAAACTCGATCTCTACTAAGCAATTCGCTCTCCAAGTGTATTCTCCATCAACCCCGTCGTCCTCCTCTTATAATCTCTAGTTGAGTCTCTAACGACCACGATTAAATCGTTATCAACAGTTGATGTCATCTCTAAGTCGATCCATGTGAGTTTCTAGAAAATTCTCACCTTTCTCAATTAATTCCTATTAATTATCCAACTTTTCTAAGTTATACTTAGGAAAAATTTAAATGATGGCTAATTAATTTAATTGAGCTATCTCTAGGTGGAATTTCCATAAACGATTTCTAAGTTTTCGAAATCTACTATGTTTTAGCCTCTCCACAAAGTTTGAGACTAAAACACCATTTGAAGCTATAAAATCTAACACTCTCTCTTAGGGAGGAAGGTGTTCTAGTGTTTCACTACTACAACACCCTATATCTGCATCATTTTCCCATACACATTGTTGATGTCTGGAAACTGTAGCTGCCTACCACTATCCATCAACCACTACACTAACTGTGATTCATTTGCTACTGGATGTAACTGAACGTTGCTTCATCTATGTTTCTGTTGACACCGCACTGCACAACCTATACTGCTGCCAACTCCAAATTTTCACTACAACCCAACTAAAAATCTATCTCACTGTTGTTGTTGTTGCAACAACTGCAACTAAAAATTATCCAAAATATTGAATCAATTGTGTCTATGTGTTGCAACTATCTCTGGAGTCTCTGATTACTACTAGCATTTGCACTATCCACTGGGAAACTTGTGTTGTTGTTTAATCTACAATGTGCCTTATGCATTGCTATCAACACTGCTTTGTGCCTCTTAACATATGACTGCAACTATTCTACAACTGTCACTCTGGAACTATCTGCACCAACTAACATTGATCCTCCTACTACTGAATATTGTGGGCCCCTGTAGCAAAGTTAATGATCCGTGTGAGGACTAAACTACAATTGGTACTCCTATATGGACCTTGCCTAACTCTGTGCAAATTTGGAGTCTAGAACTCAATGTCTCCCCACTTCTCACCTGGAGGTATAGTTGCATACAAAGTGAAGTGTTCCTCTAGCTTAGATGAAATATTATTGATCTTTGCAAATGTCACCTGATCCTGCTTCTCCTTCATTTCCTTCTTCCTTTGAGGACACTGGGTATTATAGTGGCCAAAGTCACCACACTTGGAGCACCTGATCTTGGATAGATTCTTCTTCTTCTTTTTCTCTCCCTACAAGCCTTGTCATAGATTGGGACCTTTTTCTTTCCCTTTCGATTCAAGGGACACATTTTCTTCCCCCCTTCACACCCTTCGATACTCTTCTACTACTGCCACTAATAGAGCTCACCTCATCTCCTCTTTTGTTAGATCTACCCACATTCGGTCCCACCCAAGCAACTAATCTCATCCCAGAATGCCCTGGATGAAGGTCTCCCACTCCTTGGTGACATTGTTGAGGTCCAAACACACTAGTTCTATAGGTAGAGTTGACTCTCCTACAGTTACAAGCTCATGTCAAGTATCCTGAATTCTGGTGAGATAGGGGTGATGCATTCACCCTTATGCATTTGAATATTCCTAAGCTTTTCCTTCAGGAACATCTTCCACTACTAGCAAGGATTCTTATATATGTGGCAATAGCATCCCACATTTATTTGGTCATATTCGTTGCCACTAAGTGTGAGACTATGTGATCTCAAACACTATCAAGGATCACCTTCTTTGCCTTGGTCATCTCCTTATTGTAAATCACTAGCTAATTTGGATTTGTAGGTACGACAATAACGTTTTTTCAGTACTTCTTCAGACCATATTCTCCCAGTAGGAATGTCATCCTGGCATTCCAGATACAATAGTTCTATGCACCCTCTAACATTTCAAGATCTCGGAGTCCTTCTAAGTTCATCACTACAAAACTTGACCTCGCACAGAAATCTCCCTCTTCCACCTACTCGACTGCTAGCACTGTTACTCACACTCCTTCTTGGAGTGAGAAAATATCCCTACTGTTACTACTTGTTGCAACTTGAAATTTTGGATTTCTAAGACTAGAAGCCCTCTGAGACAAAACTCCTTTTGTGTGTGCAATTTCTCTTCCACCCGATGTTGATTATGCTACTCCAAATTCTTACAAAACCCAATTATGCCTAGACAATAAATCTGCTCTACAAAATTAATGAGTTTCTCACCTTCTACCTGGTGGAATCAGTGCCTAAACAAATTGACCCTTCCTACACTATGTAACTAGAAATTTGACCCCCTGTCCAGCAATGCGCACTACCCAGCTAGGCACTGCACAACCCCTAGGAAATTTGTGCTACTACTCCCTCCGAGCCACGAAATTTTCCCTCTTCGTCTTTGAGTCTCTTGTCCATCAACTAAGCTCTGATACCATCTAAAAAAATTTACAAGTCTAATTGTAGCAATTGGAAATTTATTCTCCTAAATTTAATATTAATTATGCAGTTTGTTTGCTAAAACAAATAATGAATAAATCACACTACAATTTTTCACCATAAAAATACCGCAGAAAATAAAATGCTAGAAACTAAGAAAACTCTAGCACACATATAAAAATGACAATTATTTTTGGACAATTGTCCCTGAAAAACCCAATGTGGAAAAACTAATGTAGCAGCTGATGGTTTTTATTATTATGCAGTGGTCAAATTCTCAGTACAACTAGATGCCCAAAACTGGCAATCCTCTACAAAAACTTGCAAAAAAAATTAGTGAGACAAAATTTATCTCACTGACATTGATCCAGCTCCAGAACTTGCACAAACAGGTCACATGAAAGCCCGTGCATCAGCCTTTGTGCCAATGTTGTGCATACCCTCTTATGATTTTCTTAGAAGTTGCTCTGATCAATTCATCCTTCCCAACTCAACCTCTGAGAATGACTCGTTATCCCCCCCATAAAGTCTCCCATCCTCCAGCAACTAAATCAACCCTCTATTTAGCCAAATCGAACTTTGTCTCTAAATCTTATGCGCGACCCCACTATGGAAACTCAACCCTCCTGTCGCTGATTCTCTGAAACTGGAAAACTTCCTCAAGACTCACTGACTCTATCCCTCATTGAATCTGGATCTAACTTCTCTTTATAGCTGGGAAAATCAACCTCTAGCAAGGAATTGGCTCCCCAAGTGTGTTCTCCATAAACCCCATTGACTTCCTCTTATAATCTTCGGTTGAGTATTCAATGACCATGATTAAATCATTATCAATGGATGAGATAATATCTAAGTCGATCTATATGAGTTTCTAGAGAATTCTCACTTTTCTCAATTAATTCGTATTAATTAACCAATTTTCCTTAAGTTAGACTTAGGAAAAATTTAAATGATGGTCAATTAATTTAATTGTGATATCTCTAGGTGGAATTTCCAAAAATGATTTATGGATTTGGAGATCTCTTGTGTTTTAGCATCTCCACAAATTTTGAGACTAAAACACCATCTAAAGATATAAAAACTAACATAGAGTGCCATAAATGGTGACATTTTTTATGAAATATGGAAGGATGTGTTGTATCACCATTCTTCCAAACGCAATCATTTGACCCATTATGTCTATTTATCATATGTTATGCAACATAGATATCCTTCTAAACATGTACTCAAAATATCAGTTTTCCCATCAAATTGAGGGTGGTTACGTGAGTTGTGATCTAATTGAGTACCAAAATAGGAAAATAGTTTAGTCCAAAAATTTCTCGTGAAAATCATATCTTTTTCGCTAAAAATTATCTTTGGTACTCCATGTAGCTTTTGATTGTTTCCATGAATTTTTCTACCACTATAATTGCTTTAGTGGGGTAAGAAAGAGAGCAAAAATGGGCATACTTTTTCATTTGATATATCACTACCATAATGACACTCTTTCCTTTAGATTTGGGTAAAACTATAATAAAATCCATTAAAACATCTATTGTTGGCTTGGTATGGCTAATGGTTGAATGATCCATAGGGTCTTGATTGTCTCTTCCTTATTTTGTTGGCATACCACACATTCAACTAGAGCGTTTTGCATATTTTCTTTAATACCTTCCCAAAAAAATTATTTCTTGATCCTATGGTACATCTTCAAGAACCATGAATGTCTTCCTACCAAATTAGTGTGTAATTCCAAAGTGAATTTTTGTTTTACTTGATAATTCTTACACAAGTATAAGCGATATTGATACCACCAAAACTCATTCTTTCACATGAATTTTTCTACTACATCAGGTTCTTCCTGTAGTTGTTGAATGATCTTGTATACCTTCTCATCTTGCTTCCATTTTATCCTTGGTACTTCCACCCAGTTAGATATTGGAATGGAAATAGCACATATTAAACACCTTGTGTATTCCTCTTTGCTTGAGAATACATATGCGACAATATTTTGTTTTCCCTTTTTGTGGCTAATTTCAAATTCACAACCCAACATATTTTTAACCCAATTATTTTTCTCTTCTCAAGATAGTATTTGTTCCAAGAAACACTTCAAACTAGCATACTCAAAGTACTTCAAAGTATTTGTTTTTACTTTGAAGAGTCTTCATATTAGGTTTGGACACCATTTCTTAACTGCATGCAGTATAGCCAACATTTTTTTTTCATAGATAGGTTTGAGTAAGCTATTACCTTTAATTTCACTGCTTTTGAAGGAAATATGCCTTCCTTCTTGCATCAAAATATCACCAATGCCATGACCTGGGGCATCATAGTAGATAATGAAATTTTTTGTGAAGTTAAGTGTTTCCTGGATGGTAATTGTGCACATAACATCTTTAAAATTTTTGAAAGCTTTGGTTTCCTCTTTAGTCTAAGAAAATGATTCCTTCTTCAATAATTATGTTATAATTGTTGTTATTCAACCATAATATTTGACAAACTTCTAGTATTATCCTAGCACTCCCAATATTCATATGAGTTTCTTCAAGGTGTTGGGGATTGGTCATTCTCTCATAGTTTTGATTTTGTTAGGATTCACTTTGATGCACTCCTGGGATAAAATATGACAAATATTTCACTTCTTTAACCCAAGGAACACCTGGGAGGATTTTCATATAGTTGTTACTCTCCCAATAGTGTTAAGACCCTATTAACATGTTGTACATCCTCTTCTCAACATTTGGTGTAGATTAGTATGTCATCAAAAAATACTATCACAATTTTCCTAAGGAAGGGTTTGGAAATAAAATTCATGAAGGTTTGAAATGTTGAAGGTTTATTTGTAAGTCCAAATGGCATAACTAAAAACTCATACTAAACTTCATTTCTTCTAAAGGACATTTTGAGAATGTCTTCTTTCCTCATTCTGATTTGGTGATCTCCTGAATGGAGATCCAACCTAGTAAAGAAAATTGCTCTATGAAATTCGCCAAATAATTCACCAATTATAATAATATGAAAAGTACTGTTGATTTTAATTTCATTGAGCTGTCTGTAATTCAAAAACATACACCATGAACCATCCTTTTAGATAACCATCACCATGGTGAAGAGAAAGTGCTCTGGATAGGTTGAATGATGCAAACCTACAACATTTCTTGAACTATATGGTCAGTATCACTCATAATGTGCATATGGATAATTGTAAGCCCTAATGTTTAGTGGTACGCTTCTAGGTTGCAAATGAATGGCATGGTCATGACTTGGGAAGGAGTAAGACCCTTAGGCATCTCTCCAAATAACTTGAATTGATTATTGATGACTTTTTGGAGATCGACTAGAGAAGAGGATATGGATATTTGAACATCTAATGAAAAAATTACACCTTGGTGTCCCTTTTTTATCAACTTTGTCATGTTATTAAATAGTATCACTTTACTAGGTTTCTCTTGGATACTTCTAAGCTCAATTTCCTTCCCTTCTATGAAAAATCTT
Source organism: Pinus taeda (assembly GCA_000404065.3). Lineage (NCBI taxonomy): Eukaryota > Viridiplantae > Streptophyta > Pinopsida > Pinales > Pinaceae > Pinus > Pinus taeda. The sequence goes on along the minus strand of APFE030534330.1, from coordinate 34,331 downwards.
CTAAGAAAAATATTAAAAATTAATGGCCACTATTCCCAATGATTGTAACCATTGGAAGCCTAATACAAAAGCAACACCACCCATTTGGATTGAAATCATGGGACTATCCAAAAAATACTCCCCTGTATTTAGCTTAATACTAAGGCACTTCCCTTAACAATCTATGTTACCTACATTTGGAATCATTACTTAAAATTTTGGTGTTAGATATAGAAAGAAATTAAGAATATTTTCCAATTTGTAATTGATGAAGTCATGGGTACTACTTGAATCAAACAATATTATTTCCTTTTTATTTTTGATATATCCTTCTATCTTAAGGGTTTGTGGGGGTGTGTGCATTACTAACACGAGCCAATGCATGACAACATATTGTTGAGATAGTCTCTTCTAGCTCTGGATCTTGTGAAAATTCCACTTATTGATCTTCTTCATCTTCATAGTCTATGTATAAGAATTTTTTCTCACTGCATTTAAGCCTCTTATTGTACTTACTATCATAATTGAAACATAATCCCTTTATTATTCTTTCATCCATTTTCTTAGCATTCAACCTTGTCATTTAGGAGAGAGAGCATGATTTTCTCTATAGTTATTAGAAACCATATTTTTACTTTTAACTTTAATTTCCAAACTAAAAGCATGCTCTAGATATTCAAGTTAAAAGAGACACACCTCATGTCAGATGGTTTCCTTTAAAGCTACCATAAATAAGTCTAGCAAATTATCCTCTACAATGTTCTTTACCTTGAGACTCAAATTTTGGAATTATTTTATGTGCTTTGTACCTGGATATTTTTGTCAAAGTGTTACCAACTAAAGAATGTATTGCTATTAATATCCCCATAATGTGTTGTCAATTCCTTTGTAAAAATTGACCAAGGTATAAACTTCTATTCCAAAATTGCTCTGCTTTGTTCTGCTTTGTTCTGCTTTGATTTGAAAGTATAACCAATGGTATCTACGGAGGGGACCCTTCCTATCGCCCTCCCATAATCTCTAGAGGATGAGCTTGTGGAATTCTAGGCTCTGGTAGCCTCTCTTCCAAAGCATCAGCGAACTATTGAAGATCATGTCAAGTTTGTGAAATGAAATAAAGACGTAAGAAATATTGCTCTCTTGATTAGACCCAGGCAAGTCGCACTTACTTACTATGATTGGGCATTACTAGGGATTTTCATGGGCATGTGTCCCTCACCGAAATCGATTAAGGCCTTCACTAAAAGCTCCTAGAAACCTAAAATGTAACGTAATATTACCCTATTCGCAGTTGGAAATGGGTTTTTTGCATTCTTGTTTGAACTCCGAGAGGATAGAGATATAATATTCCACAATGGTACTTACTTTTTGGAATCGAGAGGGATGTACTTGAACAAGTGGACACGTAACTTCAATATAGATGAAGATGTTCCAACTACAATCCTTTTTTGGGTTAAGCTCCCCAACCTCCCCCTATCATGTTGCAGTGACGATTTCCTAAGAGCGGTTGGAAATGGGGTTGGTAAATATATTGACAAAGTTGAACCAAAGGGGTCACAATTTTCCTATGCTAAAATATGCATGGAAGTGGACTTAGAGAAAGGGCTCCCAGCTGAAGTAAAATTAACCCTAGCAAATTGGAAGCAGAGAGAGATCTTGGAATATGAACAAATACCATTTAAGTGTAAGCATTTCCATGAATATGGCCATTTCACCCAGGACTGCTCGTAGAATTCCTCATCCTTTGGCCCTAATCATGCCCTAACCTGTTGATGGCCAATGTCAGAAGCAAAGGAGAAACGAGAAAGAGGGATCTGTCTTGGGAGCCAACACCCTAATAAATAAAGAAGACAATGTGGCAACAACATCGACAAATCCTTTCTAACTGTTGGATAAAGAGAAGGAGATGAGGGAGAACGAGGAGGCTCAAGAATAAAGCATAGAGACAGTTCATAACTCGAATGAGGAAGAAGAAGTGGAAGAGGAGGAAATGAAGGAAAATACCCCTCCAAGGAATGGTTCTTCGGCACTGACGCCAAGGAAAGCTGCATCGTCCAACCCAAAGCCCCATTGAAGTAGCTAAGTCCCTTGAATATGGCCAAGGAGATAGTCAGAGTACTCACTAGGCATATGCCACAAAATCTAGTATGGGAAGATGAAGGTTGTAGTCAAGAGTCAAACAAATCTTGAAGGAAATGAACACCAAAGAACCAAACCCTAAGGGAGAAAGAGGTAGAGCTGAATAAGAAAATGGGAAGTCAACCCATAATAACAGAAATATTAAAAAATAAGTGAACCAAAGGAAAATCTAGAAAGGATGGCAGGTCAAAAAAATCCCACTCTCAAATGATTTTTCTATCTTGGAAGATTAGGGGCTTGGGGAACCCTGTTAAATCCATGGAAATAGATCTGATAAGAAATGAACTTCCTTGGATTATTTTCCTACAAGAAACAAAAACAGAGGAAGAAAACATCTACAAGCTATCTAGAGACTTATGGAGAGATGACGTGGGTGTTGTTCAGTCGAGTAGAGGTGCGTCTAGAGGTCTTTGCAATTTTTGGTCCCCCTCCCATTTCTCCTTCATTGAGAGCTTGAAGCACCAGTTCTAGATAGTGGTAGTATTAATAATAAGGTTAATGGGGAAAGAATCACTCTGATAAATATTTATACCCCTCCTGTTGTATGGGCAAAAGGCAGAGTTTTAGGACTCCATGGATGAGTTAAAAGTAGAAGGGAGGTATCAAAACTGTATTATAAGAGGTGAATTTAGCACAGTCATTAGAGACTTAAAAAAAAGATGGGGATCTGTGGTTCGATACCCATTTAGGGATTGTATGGAAGACTTAATATCAGATTGGGATCTGATAGATGTGGCTTCAAAGGTGGGGAAGTATACTTTGACAAATAGAAAGGTTGGGAAGGCCCATATTGCAGCGCACCTAGACATATTCGTTTTCCAAAGTGGTTGGGCCCTCAAGGGTCTCAAGTATTCTTCCTCCAGCATTCCAAATGGAATTTTGGATCATCGTCCAATAGTTCTGCGATTAGATAAATCAAGAAACTATGGCCTATTACCATTTCAATTTAATCCTACATGGGTCCGAGAAGAAGGGGTGCAAGATCTTATAAGGGAAGTATGGAAAATCATCGTCCAGGGCTCACCATCATATATATGGGCAAAAAATCCTTGTGATGTTAAATGTGTTCTTATAAAATGGTTGAAGTAAACTTATGATCCCCCTGGGAAAAAACAGAAGGTTCTCCTTGGTCAGCTAGATAACCATCACAAACAAATAGAACAAGCACTGATAGAAGAATGGCATCTCTAAAAGGAAAGGGATTTGATGAAGGAAATCTTCTTAGTTAGTGTTGGAAATAATACTAAGAGGGGGGTGAATCAGTATTATTAGATGTATAATTTTATTTCCCAAACAGATTTATATATACGCTACTTCAATGAAGTGAACTAGCGTGTACACGTGACTGTACTTAAAGCAACCAGCGTATATGTAGAGAATCTTTTATTTTGACAATTTATCATGTATTGATCTTAAACCAGTATATTAGAGATTTATTAGATAATGCAATAAAAGCATAATAAAGCATCACACATAAGCAACACACATGAACACCAAGATATAAGGTGGAAACCCAATGTGGGTATAAACCATTGGTTGTTGTTGTCTCTGTCTTATTTTAATAATAAGAAAATATGTTTACAATCTCATACTGGTGTAGACTCATACTAGTATGCAGGCACCCACCTATAGAAGGCTACAACCTTCTCTCATTCTCTAGCTACTACTGGAAGGGAGCTACAAACCCCTAGCTCTTGTACTAGCCAATATGTTTACTAGTACTTAGGTGCCAGCCTACAGAAAACTCCACTCTTCCACCAGGGACCATGTTTCATGAATTTTCAGACTAGATACTCCCGGAACACAACACCACAATCTGAAAGCCACGTTTCATCCAATTTTCATACTGGACACATCAACAACATTGAAACCTAGAAAATCATAACTGCAATACAACTATCAAATACATCTGCATCAACCAATCACTGAAACTCAATTATCACTTTCTGAATCAACCACAACTAAATCAATCAATCACTGACAACCCATCATCACTGAAGCAAATCACAATCAATCAATTTGATCATTCAGAACACTGTTACTAGAATACTGTCACTAGAACACAAAGTAGAACCCATAACTCTGCAACAGCAAACAAAGACAACTAAAACATTAAACATCATGCTTCATAAGGCATACGCTACTTCCATGTGTCGAACAAACATGTATATGCACTTTTACCTAAAGGGAACCAGCATACATATCTAAAAATTCCAATTTATGATGTATACACTACTTTGATATGTTGAACCAGCGTGCATACGCTCTTTTACTAAAACAAACCTGCATACAGATCTGTAAATGCTAACTTAAAACATCACAACTATTCTAGACTTCATTCATACCCATATCATCATATTTACAGAATAAAACACTCATCAATATTTGGATCTAGATTGTTCAAGATCAAACGACATAATGATAATAGTTTTAAGCCTTTATGATCTTGGTCCATCAACCTTCATCAGCCATATAGGTGCCTCCTTAGATCAGATCAAGAAAACCATCAGAAGCTCATTAACCTACATATGTGATCCAACACCTCATAAGATATTCAAAATGCTTGCACCCATGGCCTAATGATCTTCTCCTCCTTATATAGTTTTAGGCCTTTCTCAATACCATGGACCAAAACTACTTAGGACCAATACCTTGGACCAAATAATTCGGACCAATTACCTTGGGTCAAATACCTTGGATCAAGAAATGCCTTGGACCAAAAACTTTGTTTTTCCAAGATATACGTGCTTTTCCTTATGTGAAAGTGTGTGTGTATGTATACGCTCCTTTTGTTCAGTAAACCTACATGTATATGCAGCTTGGACAAGGTGAACCTGCGTTTACCTCCCTTTCTTCATTATTTGTAGTCTAATTTGTAATTATTTGACCAGTTGCACTATGAGCTTTCATCTGAGTGAGTTGCCATCAAGGACAACACCTGTATCATAATGCAAACAATCTCCCCCTTTGGACTTGATGGCAACAACAACACCAAGATATTCTCCCTCTTTGAAATCAAGGGAAAAGGGTAGACCAATATATTCTCTCCTTTTGACATACATTATGATGTTCATGCTCCCCCTGAGTACATGCTAAATTCTCTTATTGAACTCCCCTTTTGTACGTGCTGAGATGCACTGAAATCGTCCATGCTCCCCATGAGCACAAGCAGAGTCTGCAAAAATATTTTCCAAAAGAATAACATGACTCTCTAACTCAACTATGTGAGTATGACCTTCCTATCACCAATGACTCATACATACATCCATTCTCCCAACCAAGTGGGGATATACCAAGCTTGACTCATCCACCAAACCAAGTGGGGATATACCAATTGTTTATACATGACAAAAACAAATAATATTAAATCATCCATCTTATGCAATGTGGGGATACAAATTACATCATTTATCCAATAGGACTCATTCAAATGTATGAGAAGACATATAACATCCTAGACTTTTACATGGCTTAAGCAACAAAAGGTGTAAATATATGAAGCCATAGTTGGACTCAGCAACCATAATGCCAGCAATGCAGAATGTGAGTGAAGGGTAATGCTCCCCTTGAACCTGTGCTACCTATGCATTGTTAACAAGTCAATGATCAAGGCATCTTTGTCAGTTAGATAAAAATTAATGAACAGAGCATATCAATAGATTGTGATCATCAACATTAGACAGAGCACCCATATTAGAGCCTGCTCTAATGTTTTTCTTGACCAAAAAACATATACGCTCCTTATCCCATAGAAACCCACATGTGTACATGACTCAACTTCATGAAACATGCGTATAATAACCTTTCTTTGGAAAAATTATATTTAACATCAGGATGATGCAACAACTACTCCCAACTTTTATCTGAGATATTCAAATGTTTCTCTGGGTAGTGGTTTAGTGAATATATCAACAACATGTTCTTTGGAGGGAACATACTCCAATTTGACTTTTTTTTCAAGCACTTGTTCACGTAGAAAATGGTAGTTAATGGGTATGTGCTTGGTCTTGGAGTGCATGACTAGATTCTTTGAAATATTGATGGCACTTGTATTATCACATAGAATGGAGATGGGTGGAGTATATGTGATCTGAATGTCTTGCAAGGTTTGCATCATCCAAAGTAGTTGTGTGCAACAAGAGGCAGCCACCACATATTCTGCTTCAGCTATAGATAAAGCAATTGAACTTTTTTTCTTGCTGAACCAAGACACTAACCTGGAACCCATATAGAATGTACCACCACTAGTGCTTTTTCTATCATCAATACTTCCTGATGAATTTTCATCTGTATATGGATGAAGAGTAATATCTACATCTCTAGGATGCCATAAACCAAAGCCCTCAGTTCCTTAAAGATATTTGAAAATTCTTTTGATTGCCTGAAGGTGTGATTCCTTTGGATTTGCTTGCAATCTTCCAACTATTCCTACTGCATGCATGATGTCAGGTTGGGTACCTGCTAGATAAAGTAGGCTGCTAATCATGGATCTGTAAGTTGGTTGATGTACTGCTGTTGATCCATCATTTGAGTTGAGACTGCATCCTGTTATCATTGGAGTACATACAGGTTTAGATCTTCCATTCTATACATTTTCAAGATTTGTTTGAGATATTTGGTTTGTGAAAGAAAAATACCATCTTTATTTTGTTGAACTTGCAAGAAAATAGGTAAGTTTACCAAGAAAGGACATTTCAAATTCTTGCTACATTACTAAAGCAAAATTCTGACTCATGGATTCTTCATTGCTACCAAAAATGATATCATCAACATAAACGATAATAATTATAAATTTATCAGTTTCAATCTTTGTATATAGATTGCTATCTGCTAAACCTATTGTAAAACCTTGTTGGTGTAGATATTTGTCAAGGAGGTAATACCAAACCCTTGGAGCCTGTTTCAGACCATAGAGGGCCTTCTTGAGTTTGCATACAAGTTTTGCATCATTTCCAAGAATGAATCCTTCTAGTTGTTCAATATAAACTTCTTCTTCTAAATCTCCATTCAAGAAGGTTGATTTTATGTCCATTTGGTATACTTTGAATTTCTAAAAGCTAGAAAGAGCAGGAAACATCCTTATGGCTTCAAGTCTGGCAACAGGTGCAAAAGTTTCTTCAAAATCCATACCTTCTTGTTGAGCATACCCTTTACAAACAAGTCTGGCCTTGTTTCTAATGACTTCTCTATTTTCATTTAACTTGTTTTTGAATGTCCATTTAGTTCCTATAATATTTTTATCATGAGTTCTAGGAACTAATTCCCAAGTATCATTTTTTCAATTTTCTCAAGTTCATCCATGGTCTTGACCCAACATTCATCTTTGCATCCTTCTTTTACATTTTGAGGTTTGGTGGAGGATAGTAATGCTAGATATCTTGAGGTTCGTGTAATAGTTCTTCCTGTCTGTACACCTACCTCTTTTTCCCCTAAAATTTGAGTTTCTGGATGATTTTTCTGAACATACCTGGACAGATTATTTTCTTCTACCATTATCTCTTCTTCTAGTGCTTCATTGGTCTCTTCTTCAATATGATTTTGATTTGATGTGGGAAAATAATCCCCATTTTCTTCATTGTCATAATCTTCTATTGGTTTTTTTTTTTTTTTTGGATTTTTGCATGCTTCATCAACTACAACATCAATGCTTTCAACAATTTTTCCAAGTCTTTTATTATAACATTTATGTCCTTTACTTCTAGAAGAATAAACAAGAAGAATACCTTCATCTGCTCTAGGTTCAAACTTACCAAGTTTTTCATCAGTCCTTTTGATATAACATTTGCTTCCAAAAAATTTAAAGTATTTTACAGTAGGAGTCTTACCATACCAAAGTTCATGTGGAGTTTGAGTGTTGTTTACCTGAACATTTGCTTGGCTGAGAATAGTTACAGCAATGAATGCAGCTTCGCCCCAAAGGGTTGCAGGAGTTCCAAATTCATCTAGCATAGATCGATCCATTTGTTGAACAGTTATGTTCATTCTTTCTACCACTCCATTTTGCTAAGGAGTCCTTGCAGCGAAGAGTTGCCTTTTTATTCCGTGTTTTTCACAAAAGTTAAAGCATTCGTCCGAGGTAAATTCCCCTCCTCGATCAGATCTGAGGCATTTGATTTTTCGATCTGATTCATTTTCAACCAAAGCTTTGAAGGCTTGGAATTTTTCAAATGCTTCATATTTATGCTTTAGAAGACCTATCCAACACATTCTGGAAAAATCATCAATGGACAAAATAAAGTATTCTTCTCCATGAGCTGAATTTTTCCTTGATGGTCCACATAAATTAGTATGGACAAGCTCAGGAGGCTTACTAGCTGACCCTTCCTTTTCCATGAAGTGAACTCTGGTTTGCTTGCCGATTTGACATGGTTTGCATATTGTATTTTCCGGGATGCTGATATCTAGAAGATCACAAACCACCTTGAATCTGCATGCTTTTCGTATTTGAGAAAAGCTTAGATGTCCCAATATTGTATGCCATAGCCAATTTTCATCATTTTTTCTTAATTAACATTGTTTTTGTCCTCCCTTTAGTATGTATAAGTTGTTTGGAGTTCTTGTACCTTTGATCATGGTATCTCTTGCATCAAGCTCACAAGCAACACATCTGTTTGATCGAAACACCACTTCATTTCCTTGATCACACATTTGACTGACACTCAACAAGTTATGCTTTAAACCGTCTACACACATAACATTTCCAGCTTTAACCTTTTCTTTCAAGAAAGTAGAGTCTTTACCTTTTATGACAGCAGGAGTATCGTTTCCAAATGAGACATTCTTTTCCTTTTCTAAGGCATTATATGAGTGAAGTTTTTCTTTGTCACATGTCATGTGTTTTGAGCATCCACTATGGATCTACCACTAATTTTCTTGTCCTTTTGCATACAAGGCTATACCACATCTTTCTGTTTTGAGATTCTTTCCTTCTCCATATCTTGGGATTTAACGGATTTTTCTCCTTTTGATATGTTTGCCGAAATTTTCTCTTGCATTTAGATTCTTCATGACCAAAGTTGTTACAGATTGAGCATTCTATTTCATTTTCAAGAAGACAAAAGTTATTATAGGAACTTTTCTTGATCCCTGTTACATTCCTTTAATTTCATGCTTCTCTAGTCATGATGGTTTTGTAAGCAACACATTGAGTAGCTTTGTGTCCAAAAGTATGACATGAAAAACATTGTCCATTAAAGAAGTTCCTACGACCATCGAATCTATTGACCTGGTGATTGTAGTTTCTATTGATATTCATCTTTGGAGTAAATTGAGTATGATTTACCTGAGGTTGTTTGTGGCTTCTATTCATCCTCAGAGTAAATTGAGTCTGATTTACCTAGTGATCTGCTTTATGCCTTTGTTGACGATTGTCATATTGTTCACTAGTCTTTGCTACATCAGGATAGCTTTTGGTGGAGGTTGAAGGCTTCTATGATTGAGATGCTTCTTCAGTATATCCAAGACCTGTCTTTGTAAGAGGAGAATGATGAACTTTGATAATTTCATTTAATGTTTATGATCCTTTAGCAAATCTAATATTGAGAAATTTCATTTTCTCAAGATCCTTTCTTAGACCCACAATTTCACATTCTAGTTTTTCATCGTGTTTTTCCTTTTTAGCAAGTTGGTATGTTAAGGTATTTATAATCATATTCTTTTCTTCTAAAAAAATTTTGAGTTTAGATATTTCTTCATGAAGGTCTTCCTCTTCTAAAGAATCCCAAAAATTATCATCGTCATAAGCCATGAGAAGTCTGCAATCTTGTCTAGTTTCAGCTTCATCACTATTAGATAAACCATCACTATCTTCATGAGTATAGTAACTCCTTTATTCACAACTTGTTTTCTATCCCCTTTTGCATGTTCCTTTTCTTCTTCAAATTTATCTTTATGAGGACAACTAGCAGCATAATGACGGACTCTACCACAAGAAAAGCATGTGAAGGGTAACTTACCTCTAAACATTCCAGAACCCCGTTGAAGCTTTTTGAAAAACTTTACCTCATATTATTCTTATGAAATATGTCTTGATTCATTGTGTTCTTCCTTTCCTTTTGTTGAAGCTTTGAATGCGGCTTCTCTCATATCTGATGGTCCTCCTTTTCTCATCTCAAATGAAGTTAAGATTCCATGAAGTTGTGTCATAGTGATATTCTGCAGATCCTAATTTTCTTCTATGGCAAACACTTTGGATTCAAATTTAGCAAACAAGGATCTAAAAACTTTCTCAACTAAGGTAACTTCCTTAATTTCTTCACCCAGATTCTTCATACAATTGACAACCTCATCTATACGTAGGAAGTAACTAGCTATGCTTTCATCACTATGCATCTTAAGAGTTTCATACTGAATTCTGAGAGTTTGAAGCTTAGCACATTTTACCTGAGAGTCTCCTTCATAGTTCAGAACGATTTTGTACCATATTTCTTTGGCTGATTTGAGCTGCATGACTTTGACAAACTCTGATTGTGACAGACTTCCTAATAAAGTATTGACAGCTTTGGCATTGGTTTCATATTGCTTTTTACCTGTCGTATCTGTAGGAATTGTTGTTGGAAATGTATATCCTCCTTCCACAATTTCCCAGACATCCATTCCAAGCGATTGTAGATAGGTTGTGATTCTTATTTTCCAATAAACAATGTTGCTCCCATCAAAGATTGGCGGTCTGATAGATCCCATGCTTTCTTGATTAGTCATGTTGATGGATCTCCCTTCAAGCGATAAAGCTTCTTTTGAAGGACCTGCTCTGATACCAATTGTTACAAATAATACTGAGAGGGGGGTGAATCAGTATTATCAAATCTATAATTTTATTTCCCAAACAGATTTATATATATGCTACTTCAACGAAGTGAACTAGTGTGTACACGCAACTTTACTTAAAGCAACCAACGTATATTCAGAGAACTTTTGATTTAGACAATTTATCATGTATTGAGCTTAAACCAATATATCAGAGATTTATTAGATGGTGCAGTAAAAGCATAATAAATCATCACACATAAGCAACACATATGAACACCAAGATATAAGGTGGAAACCAAATGTGGGTAAAAACCACATGCTGTTGTCGTCCACGTCTTCTTCTAATAATAAGAACATCTGTTTACAATCTTGTACTGGTGCAAACTCATACCAGTACATAGGCACCCACCTGCAGAAGGCTACAACCTTCTCTCGTTCTCCAGCTACTACTGGAAGGGAGCTACAACCCCCTAGCTCTTGTACTAGCCAATATGTTTACTAGTACATAGGTGCCAGCCTACATAAAACTCCACTCTTCCACCAGGGACCACTTTTCAAGAATTTTCAGTCTGGATACTCTTGGAACACAAAACCACAATCTGAAAGCCATGTTTCATCCAATTTTCATACTGGACCCATCAACAACATTGAAACTCGGAAAATCATAACTACAATACAACTATCAAATACATTTGCATCAACCAATCACTGAAACTCAATTATCACTTTTTGAAGCAACCACAACTGAATCAATCAATCACTGACAACCCATCAAGCAAATCACAATCAATCAATCTGATCATTTAGAACATTGTTACCAGAATACAGTCACTAGAACACAAAGCAGAACCCAGAACTCTGTAGCAGCAAATAGAAACAACTGAAACTTTAAACATCATGCTTCATAAGGTATACACTACTTCCATGTGTCAAACTAGTGTGTATACGCATTTTTACCTAAAGGGAACCAGCATACAGATCTGCAAATTCCAATTTATGATTTATACGCTCCTTTGATATGCTAAACCAACATGTATATGTTTTTTTACTAAAGAAAACCTGCGAACAGATCTGTAAATGCTAGCTTAAAACATCACAACTATTCCAGACTTCAGTCACACCCAGATCATCACATTTACAGAATAAAAGATGCATCAATATTCAGATCTAGACTTTTCAAGATCAAACCACATAATGATAATACTTTTAAGCCTTTATGATCCCTTTCCGTCAACCTTCGTCAGCCACATAGGTGCCTCCTTATATTAGAACAAGCAAACCATCAGAAGCTCGTTAACCTGCATATGTGATCCAACACTTCATAAGATATTCAAAATGCTTGCACCCATGGCCTAATGATCTTCTCCTCCTTGTATAGTTTTAGGCCTTTCTCAATACCATGGACAAAAACTACTTAGAACCAATACCTCAGACCAATTACCTTGGTTCAAATACCTTGGACCAAAAAAAATGTTTTTCCAAGATATACGCGCTTTTCCTTCTATGAAAGTGCATGTGTACGTATACACTCCTTTTGTTCAATAAACCTGCGTGTATACACAGCTTGGACAAGGTGAACCTGTGTATACCTCTCTTTCTTCATTCTTTGTAGTCTAATCTGTAATTCTTTGACCTGTTGCACTGTGAGCTTTCATCTGAGTGAGTTTCCATCAAGGAGAACACCTATATCATAATGCCAATAGTTAGAAGATAGGAGGAAGCTCTATGGCCGCTCAAATCAAGGAGTCTTTCGCTAAAAGAAGGGGATTTAAATACATCCTTCTTTCACAAGTAGTTAAAGCAAGGGAAGTCAGAATTAAGGTAAAATAAATCATTCAAGAAGGTAAACCAAAAACTTTAGACTTTGAGGAAATTAAGGAATCTTTCTAGAATTTTAAAAATCTATACTCAAAGGAACATGCCCCCTCAGACCAGGTCTTAAAATTCGTAAGAAAAACCCCCCCTTGTAATCTCCCACCTTACAATTTTTGAATTGATGGAGCCTCTTGCGAAGGATGATCTCTTGAAGGCAATCAACTTGCTTAATCCAGAAAAATCTCTATGTCCAGATGGATTCCTGATATGATTTTATCATACTTTTTAGACCCTTATTAAATTTGACCTCATCAAAATTTTAATCATTCCAGAGAGAAGAAAAATATGGGAGGAGGAACAAATTTAGCCTTCTTGGCTCTCATCCCAAAAGAATTGAATCTAGAGAATCTTTCCAAGTTTCTTCCAATCTCACTTTGCAATGCTTCATATAAAATTTTGACCAAAATTATGGCCAACAGATTAAAATCCCTTCTTCCATATTTCATCTCGGAGAACTAGAGCAGTTTTATGCAAAGCGGGAAATTTTTGGACAATATCATTCTCATTCAATAAACAATTCACTCCAGTAAATAAGGGGGTCATGAAGGAATGGTTGTCAAGCTAGACATGCTCAACGCCTTTGATCAGGTAAATCACTCTTTTCTCTACTTTTTTTATATCCAAGTTATGGTTTTGTCAAGATTTTATTTTCTAGTAAAGGCTTGCATTGGACACCACTAGATTTCTCCCCTAATCAACGGGCGTCCAACTCCTTTCTTTTTGGCCTCCCAGGGTTTGAGGCATGGATGTCCTCTTTCCCCTCTCCTCTATGTCCTTATGGCTTAAAGCTTAAGTAGAAAACTTGAAGTGGCAAGGGTGGTTAACCACCTTCCTGGGCTGAGAATTTCTAGAAATGTTAAGGACATTAATTACTCGCAGTTTTATGATGATACACTCCTCTTGGGGGCATCCAAAATCATTGCGTCTCATTTCAAAGTGATCCTAGCTTTCTATTTGAGAGTATCTAGAGGTCTGTTGAACAAGAAGAAAAGTCTTATCCATGGATGGAACACTTTTGAAAACACTCTGATTGAAATTTATCATGTTCTTGGATTCCCTTTACTGAATAACTGGAGATCTTTTCCATATCTTGGTCTACCAATTTCTCTGGGGTCTTCCTCGGGCAAGGATTGGGAAGTGGTTATCCAAAAAATTCAAAAAAGAATCAACTCTTAGGGACTTAGGTGGTTAAATGTTGCATGGAAACCATTCTCGTAAATCATGTATTGTATTCTCTTCCCATTTATATTGGTCCGGGACTTTTAGCCCCTAAGAGTATAATACAAAATGTCAGTTGCATGATAAGAAAATTATTATGGCGAGGTGGAAGAGACAACAAGAAACAATTCCATTTGATAAATTTGAATATAATCAGACTTCCTAAGAAGTTGGGGGGATTAGCAATTAAAGACATGGAACATATGAACCTAGCTCTGGGAGCTAAGCTAGTATGGAGATTATTGGCAAACTCCAATGAATGGTGGAAATAGGATTTTCATAGGAAATACTTCTACAAAAACCGCCTTCTCAGCCCCAAGGAGGAAAAATGGAAAGGGATGGAAATGAAAATTTGGAAGCTTTGCAAATCCTTTGTTTCAGTGACCTTGGAAAATCTGGGATGGAAAGTGGGGAATGGGAGACGCATAAGACTTTGGAAAGATGATTTACTTCCTATGGCAATACATGGGGAATTAATTGAGATGAAGGAGCTGGTAAGATGGATGGAGTCACGTGGGATAAAAATTGGCTCACATTTTAGGGTGGGATATTTGTGGGAATTGGGTGGGATGGTCTTACTGAGATCTCCCCCTTCATTTTTTGTCATCTTGGGATAGGGTTTTCAGGGCCCTCAAGGGATATGCGTCGATTTTTATTGACATATTAGATTGAAGAGTTTGGAAGGGAGGCAAGCAGAGGTTCTATAGGGTTAAGGATGGGTATGAAATATTATTGACTCAACTCTTGCACCCTCAGGCTTCAAGAAAATGGGCTAGTGTATGGAACAAGGATGGCTTCTCAAGATTTAACAACTTCTATTGGGAATTGATCCATGGTAAAATTTTAACAGCTGAGAATCTAAAGAAGAGGCACATTCAGGGTTCATCATGGTGTGTTCTATGCAAAATTGTTGAGGAATACATTTCCCATGTTTACCTCCATTTCCCTTTCACCTTGGATGTATGGAGGGAGGCCTTACCACCTATATCAGTGCCATCCCAGCCAATTGGTAAAAACTGTTTGAATTATGGTGCTCCTTCCCCCATGGAATTATGGTCCTTCCTCAATTATGTCTAAGTGTTGTAATTCATTTCCAAAATACATATGTTGGGCGATCTGGCTTGTCATAAATCATATTATGTTAAGGAATCCATTACATAGGTTACAACATGGAAATCCTCCCAATTGCTCTTTGATGCAGTGTCGGCGAGGGGTTTGACATGGGTAACTGGGATGGATATAAAAAGGTTGAAAGAGAATGGCTCAGGGTCAATAATTAATCTATCGGACAAGGAAGTGCAAAAATAGGTAAAAAGGAATTACCATATCTCATTCTTCTTCCTGGAGGACAATTTGAGAGATCGAAGGATGCACTAGGTCAGCATAAAATGCATAGGCAACAAATATTCCTTATGCTTCTCCACACTACCATCAGCATCTTGCTTTACCTTGTAAAGCTAATGGGAACTCACAACTGACTTGTTCTCCGATCTCAGAACCATATCCCAAACATTGTTACCAACTATGGAGTCATACTCCTCCACCATAGCATCAACCCAAATCAGCTGCTGCACTACTTCCTCAAAGGAAGATGGCTCAGTCTCAACACATTCCCCAGTAAGGGCCATGTATCCAGTGTACCGCTCAAGTGACTTCTATCTGCACTGAGAAGATGGTGCTCCCACATTCTCTCTCGCATCCTCCAACAATGTGTTAGCTTCTCTTGTGCATTTCCATCCATCTCTAAAAGACTCTGCTTGAGTGAATGTCTCCACTCCTAGAACCTCTACATGCGGCTACTCCGCATCAATCTGAGGCTCCTCCTCCTTAGGAACCAACAGTTCCTCCACAACCTATAGTTGGAGCTCCATCTCAAGGGAAACTCGCATTGCCTTCTGCTCATCAAACTTGAGATCTTTGCGAACCACTGTCCTCCGACTTGTAGGAAAGTACACCTAATAGTTGTGAGGTGTATCAATGTACCCCACAAATATCTCCAACTCTGTTGTTGACTTAAACTTCTTCCACACATCCTTTCTCACAAGGCAATATACCAATGAGCCAAAGATCCTAAAGTGACCCACATCTAGTCTCTTACCAAAGAAAACTTCTTCTGGTGTCTTCATCCCAAGTATGTGACACAGGCTTCTATTCTACAAATAGACTGTTGTGGTGCATGCCTCAGCCCACAAGTGAAGTGGTAGGCTTTGGTCATGCAACATTGCTCATGTTGCCCCTACAATAGTTCTATTTTTCCTCTCAGCCACCCCATTCTGTTGTGGGTTATGAGGTGCCATAAACTCTCATTTAATTCCTTCCGTTGCACAAAAGTCCTTAAACTCTTGAGAGACATATTCTCCACCGTTGTTTCTTCTCAAGGCCTTGATCTTCTTCCTTGACTCTTTCTCAACCAAAGCTTTGAACTCACAAAACTTTATGAAAGTTTGGTCCTTCTTCTGCATGAAATAAATCCAGCATTTACGAGAATAGTCATCAATGAAAATCACATAATACCTTTGCTTCGCTGTGGATGTCATCGAGAATGGTCCACACAAATTAGTATGAACTTGCTCTAAGATAGCCTTTGCTCGACTGTCTTAATCATGAAAGGAAGACTTGGTGTACTTTCCTAAGGTACAACCTTTGCATGTGTCAACTTCCTCAAGTTTACCTTTGGGAAGTCCTGTAGATATCTGTTGCATTATCTTCAAGGCCGCATGATGCAAATGGCCCAACCCCCTGTGCCACAACCCGCCAATGTCTTGGCTTTGCACCAATTCTGCTTTCATACTCAATGCTGCACAATCATCTACCTCTAGTTTATAGATATTCTTCACCCGAATCCCTATCCTCTTGGTTCGACCCATGTCAATGTGTCTTAGGAACGCCTTTCCTTTACTGAAGACAACATCATAGCCTTTGTCCTCCAACATCGCGACCGATACCAAGTTCTTCTTCAGTCCAGGCACATACATCACATCTATCAAGGTCAAAGGAGCTCCATGCTCCCTCTGAAAAGCAACCGTGCCCACTCCTAAAATACTATACCTTTCGTTGTCACCCATCTCTATGAACATCTTGAGGTCTTTCTCCTCCAAGGCACTGAATAAATTTTTATCACCAGTCATGTGGAATGAGGATCCACTGTCAAGATACCAAACATAACCCATCATCGATGACACCATGCATGCGATGAGGGCAAAGTCCATTTAGAACTAAGAGGCTAATGCCTCACCTTCCGATCCTTCCGAGGATCCCTTCTTGGACTTCTTCGATGGGAAATTAGTCTCATAATGTCCCATCTTGTGACAATTAAAGCATATTAATTTAGACACGTCACTCTTCTTCCCTCCATGAGAAGAATTTGATTTGAAATGGGAAGCTTTCTCCTTCCCTTTCCTTGCCTTACTTGTTAAGGCTAGATTTTCTTCATCATCATTCTTGGATGAAGAACCATCTTAGGTGCTCCTCTTGATCTCCTCTTGCATAAGATCTAACCACAGTAATTCCCAATCCCACAGTTTCTCCCTTCCATTCACAGAGTCCTGGCAGCTATTCCAACTCTTTGGAAGGCCAAGGAGAGTGAGGCTCACCATATCATCATCGGCAGTAGTTATTGCCACACTTCCAAGCTCATCTCTATAGGTGGTGAGCTTGTTCAGATATGTTGAAATAGTATCGCCCTTCTCCATCTTGATTCTTCGAAGCTTATCCTTGAGAGCCAATTTCCTCTGGTCGCTACTGTTCCGGTAGAGATTCTTCAATGTCTTCCACATTGAAAATGGAGTATCCATCCCATGGAGACTCAAGACAATATGGTCTCGAACTCCCTCAAGGATGATCCATCTCGCCTTTTCCACACAATTCTTCCACTCAGCCAACTCTTGTGCATTAGTTGAAGCTGGCTTTAGGATTTCTTGATCAATGAATTCCTTCAAGCCATTGTCTTCTAATACAGCCTCCATTATATCTTTCCATGCTATGTAATTCGAGCTGCCTTCCAAGGCATACTCGAGTCTCAAGCCATAGAACGGCATTGGCCAACTTTGAAGTATGATATGAATTTGATTTGTACCTGCAACCCCGAACTTCAAACTTTGAATTCTCTTCTCAGTATATTGTTCACAACTTCGATACCATGTAGAAAATTTCTACAAATCTAGCTCTCATACCATGTAAAAAATTTCTACAGATCTCGCTCTGATACCATGTAGAAAATCTGATGGTAGGTTAACCCGATAATGAAATATAAATCAAAGTAGAATACTATAACCTACTTCTACTATCAATTTGCGGAAGCTTAAAGATTGAACTGAACAATATAACCAGAAGAAGAAGAATCAATCGCACAATACACATGAAAATACTTTGGGGAAAGCCTTAACTCAAAACCCCACACTATTGTATTCTCATATAGTTGGAAATACATAGGAATTATACAAAGTGTTAGCTCTCACATCTAGCTAGCTCTTAATATAATCCTCACATATGCTCACAAGCAATCTTGGCTTCTCTCCAACCTTCCTCTATGCCCTCCAAACTCCCATTTCCTTGCGATGTTCCTTGTGGATGATTCCTAGTTACTAAGTGGAAAACCTTCCTTCAAAATTACACAATCCTCAAGGATAAATCCTTGACTACATGCATGAGTTATCTCCATGAGAAAACACATGCAACTGATAGTACATTGTCCTTGACTTTAATCTCAATTGGATCTTTCTCAGAATAGACATGCATGAGTTTCTGATGTTAACTAGAGTAACACTAGTTGAGTGCATTAATGCATCAACTGACTGTTAACTCACTATTAGTTCCTCAAATAGTTTGGAACTAATTTAACTGGACTTAACTCAGTAAACTCAGTTAACTAATTACAACTCAAATATAACTCAATTTTATCTCCTTAATTTAAAGGATAACCCTTGCATGACTTCAAAAAGAATTCTAACTCGAATTTCTCCGACTAATTAATTTAAAATAAATTAATTAATTATTTCCAAGTAGTTGTTAAGACTAAATTCGATTTTAATTCACAATTTAATTCAAGGACAAATTAAATTGGAATATTCGTGTTGCCATATTTCAACAGATGGTTGAGATTTAACCTCCATAGAATATTCTAGAATATTCTTAATAATATTCACAAATCAAAGAGTTAAGATTGATTTTCAAAGTAGTTACGCCCTTTTTACTTTTTAATTAAATTGATTAAATAAAGAAATATTATATGAACAAGTGTCATATGAAATGAGTTATGGTTTTTTGAACATATGGTATTAATAAACCATGATAGTGTAACAAAGCCTTTTTATATATTAAAAATATCCATGGTAAAGTGGGGTGAATATACATAGTTAAGAATCTTGTTACATGTTTAAAGTATATATTATTTATTTTTATAATTAATAATAATAATAATTTAAAATAGAATTATAATTTAGGTAATTTTTATGAAGTGTGTGTTTTGATGTTTAGAATTGATGTCTATTAATATTTACTAGTCATTTAAGTGCAGTTATGCATAATCGCATCTTTACTAATCATAATAATAAAATCAACATTGTTTATTATTAAACCAATATAGATCCATCTTAACCACGGATCTAGCAAGAGACGAGAGGGATAAAATCCCTTAAGGTGAAAACCACTTTTATAATGAAATTTTTGACATAAAATTCGTACTCTACAAATTGGATTTAAGAAGTCTCATAAATCTGTAATTAAGATTGATCTATACTGGTTGTAAGTGTGTAGGATTTCATTGTTTAAATTACATTTTTGAATGTATAAAATAAATTCAATGTCTTCAAAATTTACTTGGGCACTTGGATTATGTACACTACATAACTTAAACTTGGAATTCCAAAACTTTGCTTGATTTGAAAGAAAATTGAACAAAAAATATACTTGAAAAATGGCCACAAGGAGACTATTTAAAAAAATTTAGCCCATATATATATATATATATATATTATGTTTGTATAGTTTTTTTAATCATATTAATATATATACATTTAAATATTTCTAATGTTTTATTTGAGTATATTAATTTTATTATTATTAATAATATTCTTTAAACACTATTTATTAATTTTATATTAAGAATGAAATGAATAACTTTTTTAACTCTTAATTATTATTTCTATTTGAGAGGCCTCATTTCCAAGAAACAATACCAATTGAACTATCCAAGAAACATTACCAATTGAACTACCCAAACAGATTTGATTTCAAGATAATATTCATCATCTAATACCCTATAAACTGATAATATGAAAAATATTTCAACAACTTTTCAATTTCAAACTAAAAAAATAACCTATTAAATTTAAATGTGGTTTATTCCGTCATATTAGAGCCCATAAGTAGTTTCGTTTCGATTCAATCGCTTCGTTCCTAGCAATCGATACCCTTGGGCAGTGATTTTGCATGCTGGTGATTTGGAAGGTCTAAAATATGATTTGGATGATCCAACAGATCCTTAGGGCTTTCTTAATATATAATCTGTTTGTAGCCGCCCTACAATTATTTGGTTCGAATCTGATCATGGGACAGTGCTTATAACGATGTGCAGTTTATGGGAAAAACAATTCGCTTATAAGGTGGAATTTATGGAAGAAGCAATTCATATCGCTCCCAGGATATAACAACCGAGTTTCCTTGGTGGTATAGCTATGCGTTCACTCCACATATCGTTTGAATCAATATAACAACGCCACAGACGAAGATGCAGGAGAGGTTGATCTTTGTGATACTTCAAGGTTTAAACCCCACCTGCTTTTAACGATTTTTTTAATGTTGCCGAGGTTGTGACTTCAAATCCTTTGTAGGGAAAACAGAAAAGAAACACATGGATGAGCCTAATTGTAAGCATATGGCGAGTGCGGCCTCGTCTGGCGGTGCCGAGGACCAATTCGCTCACGATCTCGTGCTCAATGATGCCTTTCATTAACCCCGCGTAGCTGCCGTTCTTGGTCCGATAACGACATGGCTCTTGAAGGCTATTTCGCTGTCTAGGTCAGGCCGAGCCCCGCCATGTTCCTGACAAAGAGAGAATTATTAATGACCTTATGTTTCAGATGATGTTAGAGGACGCAGAGAGGGAATCCAGTTTCAACTTGGCAATACGGTAGTTACGTTTTTTAAGTTTTCTACCTAATTATGATGGGGAAGATTTAAAATATGGTTAGGAGAGTTTAAAATATGTTATTTGTTTTATTTTTAAAGTTGATTGGTATATAGGTGATTTAAAATGATGATGCTTTTTGTATATATCAATTACATTTATTAATATAGTTGTGCTAGTATGTATGTCAATCACTTATTAATATAGTTGTGCTAGTGCGTATATCAACCACGTTTACTAATATGGTTATGTTAGTTTAAGTCATGCAGTGAATAAAAGTGTTTTTTTTAATATTTTATTTATGGTTGAAAATGAGAGTAAAACATGTATATTCTGGCTTGGAGTATGACACTTTCCATGTATATCAATCACATTTACTAATATGGTTGTGCTAGTGTGTATATCAACCACATTTACTAATGCGGTTGTGCCACGTTTACTAATATGGTTATGTTAGTTTAAGTCATGCAGTGAATAAAAGTGTTTTTTTTTAATATTTTATTTATGGTTGAAAATGAGAGTAAAACATGTATATTCTGGCTTGGAGTATGACACTTTCCATGTATATCAATCACATTTACTAATATGGTTGTGCTAGTGTGTATATCAACCACATTTACTAATGCGGTTGTGCCACGTTTACTAATATGGTTATGTTAGTTTAAGTCATGCAGTGAATAAAAGTGTTTTTTTTTAATATTTTATTTATGGTTGAAAATGAGAGTAAAACATGTATATTCTGGCTTGGAGTATGACTTAAAACTGTTTTTGCCTCAGCTAAGAGAGCTCGACTTCCTCCAGACGTAATGGAAAACATGCTAAGAGCTCGTCTTCCTCAGACTAAGAACAAGCTAAACAAGGAAAACAGGCTAAGACTCATCTTCTCGGAAGTAAGGAAACAGGTTTAGATGCTACAAGGTAAACGAGCATGTGGCAGGAGTGAATACTTGCCCATACAAACACCAGTGAGTTATACCAAGTGGTGTGGTTTTCCTTGAATAAGGGTGATGAGTCACCTATTCCAAGTGATGTGGTCTTCCTTGATAAGGGTGACGAATCACCTGCATTCACGCATCTGATGCACTGTTTGACAAACTGAGTTATGATAAACTTCCACTTGTAAAAACATATATAATATATATATACATTTTTATCTTTTTAAATAATTCAAAATTTATTTTTTATTTAAATATATATATATATATAATAATATAATATATATATATATATTTAAAAAACACATGTTAAGTCAAAATTAAACATAAACCTAATTACACATCTCTCCCACTTTATTATGAAATAAGCCTCTAATCTCAATTATACTTCAATATAGGCCATGTTTATAACAATCTTATTCAAACATTTTTGAAGTGTTTTATTATAAAATAAACCTCTAATCTCAGTGATACTTCAATATAGCCCATGTCTATAACAATCTTATTCAAACATTTTTGAAGTGTTTTCCAACTAGAAAAATACTTTATCAAATCTATATCGTAGACCTGATAAATAAAGTTGAATTCGAAGTTGAAAAAGCACGATTATTAACATTTAATGTTTAATGAGCATATCATACTGGATATTAATGACTTCAAAGCAAAACCTTGAGACCTTGAGTTGCGTTGCCAATTTTAAAGTAACTTTGCAAGAGGTAATGTAGTTTTATTGTTTCTATGCTAAAGCGCGGGATAAGTGGTATTTATATCACTTTGTTTGTTCCCACAAATTTAGTTATAATTTTGGTAGTTGTGGAAATTATAATTTTACTTTTATATTTGGAACACTGTTTTGTGAAATTTTGTCTCGAAATTTTAATTAATGTCAAAATAATTTTAAATTATTCAATTTTCGAAAAGAATTATTACATAGATGTAAGAAGAAGAGCTCCACATACATAGCCCTCAAGTAATATTCGACAAAATTATTTAAAACATAGAAAACTTAACTACTTAAAGGGTCTTTGGTACTGTTGTACGTAGCGGTACAGATTTGATCAATTTGTACAAATTTATTTTCATAAACTAAAATGGTATTTTTTTTTTTTTATTTGGTATTATAATGAATTATAATTGTTAGTTTGGTCAAAAATTTCTTTCATGTAATTTCTACTAAAAGATTTTGTTTAATTTATTATAAATCACAAAAGTAATACAGAAAATATAATTTTTGGTTTAAATTGTAATTTATAAATGTTTAAAATGCACTTTTAAATGTATAAATAGATTTAGTTTTTTGAAAAATTTTAAAATATTAAAATTATATACACAAACTCATAAACTCAATAACATAGGAGACCATAGACTTCCTAAATTAGCTTTAAATTCTAGCCAAAACCACCTAAGGCTCAAGCGAAACTGGTATAAAGACATCAAGGCCTGGTTAAACCATTGGGAGATCGACAAAAATGTTGCATTGTAAAACATTAATAACATTAAAAAATATTGTTACTTCTAAGTTCAAAGAAAAAATGTGGTGTGAGAAAGATTTAACAACTAAAAGAAAATTAAGATATTATAAGGAGGTCATCAACCCCACCCTAGAAGATCAAGAGTATCTCTCTGTTTTAACTAGCTCAAAGAAGAAAATTAATATAGCCAAGATTAGAATGAGCTCTCATGAGCTCCATAGTGAAAAGAGTTCGTTGGACAGTTCCTAAAACATCACATCGTGGATGGACAGGTGAGCTCCACAATGAAAAGAGTCCTTGGACAATTCCTAAAACACCATGGATGGAAAGGTTCTGCCATCTTTGTGAGAATACGAACATCGAGGATGAAAATCACAACCACATTAGATCTCAGTTTCAAAATCTTCGTTATAACATTGACTTCCTAGCATTTTACGATGTCAAAATTACAGTGAGCTTGGAAGGCTTCTCTCCAAACTTTTTGAGTATAGGAATAAAATCTTAAATCAAACTAAATAATTCATCTCTTTAAATCCAATAGACCAAAGTTTGATTGAAACCAACGTTAACCACCACCATCATCATCATAAACTACATAGCTTAAACTTGTAATTACAACAAATCTTTAATTTAATTATAATATAAATAAATAAACTACACAAAATCACTATACTTCTTCTCAAAATATAAAAATAAAAAATAAAAACATAAAAAATACACTTACTAAACTTTAATTATAAAAACAAAATTAAAATTAAATAAATATAACTTTGACTTGCCGTTTTTTCTATATTCAAACAGATCTATCCTAAGAAGTTCACTTCCTAAACTAACATAACCTAAGCAAAAAGTAAATTTAAATTACCTTAAAACTACTCTCATTTAAAAACAAAAGACAACAAAGCTCCATATTCAACGCTCTTAAATGATACTCGCCAAAATGATTTAGAACATAGAAAACGTAACTAACGTACACATAAAAGGGCCTTTGGTACCAATTAAAGAACAAGGTGTACTTAACGTTCCACACTTTTCTAAGTTTAGGGAATACGAGTCCTCAGTTTGTGTTTTTTTATAGAAAGATTTTTTTAGTCACCGTATTGCTGATGAGGATGGGTCTCCTTAGTAAGGTGATTCATTATCAAATTTTATACGGTGGATTGTGCTGTGTGTTATGTTTTGTGTTAAGGAAAGAGACCTGTTAAAAATCTAATTTTTTAAAAAATTGATATAATTTAAACAAAATATCCTTGATAACTCAATTATTGAAATACTTTTAAATTACAATTCCTCAAACCACAAATTAAATTTAAAATATCACCAAAAAAAACTTAACAAACAAAATAAAACAAATAAAACATTTTCTTTTAATACTAAATTAAATTTCTATTAATAACAATAAAAATTTAACAAAATTCCATATCCAGATTTCATTGCCTTCGTGCCATAGCAATCCTGTGGATTTAGACACATGGTGCATTTATTGTTGGGCATTTCTCTACTTTGGAGTTGAAGAAATTGAACATGGACAATTAATTTAATCAACTCTACGCATTTTTTTAAATACTCATGACAGTCCTTTCCTTCTCAAAACACATGAGCCATTTAATGTTAGCATGTTCTTATGCTAGTGTCCTTAGTTTGTGCCACGTAACTGCCATTATATCTAAGATGAAAAATATTTTACCTTCGTATCGAGGTTTGGACTTAGTCTAACGCCATTCCCGTGACTCTTCAGATTTCCACGTGGCCTTTTCTCGATAAGCCTGGTACAGATGTTTCCAGGAAAATCTATGGGGCTTACGTCATTGCAGGAAAATCTTACTCTCCCCCAAAAATTTTGGAACGCTACACGCAAACACGGGCACTGCCGTGTCTACTTCAGAGTGTAAATTATTATATGTGTAACCTGTGCATTCATCGTCCTCGGAAACGGATTCAGGAAAAGCTCAATTTCATGGATTCCTAGGCCCAACCTGATCCAAAATTAATATCATCACCTCATTTTCTTCGTCCCTTCGACAAATTTGTTAGATCCATGTCTGTCGCTGTGGAATTTCATTCTGGTTTTTGAAATAGATTTGAAAAACCATCCTGTTTTACAACCCAAAACACCCTTTGCGTGGAAATGTGTTTGCAAAGTGTGGAACGCAA
The DNA here is from genome assembly GCA_000404065.3 of Pinus taeda. Taxonomy (NCBI): domain Eukaryota; kingdom Viridiplantae; phylum Streptophyta; class Pinopsida; order Pinales; family Pinaceae; genus Pinus; species Pinus taeda. Next base: position 8,685 of record APFE030534330.1, on the reverse strand, counting down.
TCCAAATCTGGACCATCAGGTGCTCACATGGTGGTTGGGAGCGTCAAAATAAAAGCAGCAAGCACTGAATGTATGCATTCCTCTGCGTTCCGCTTTACTGCCCCTTTTATATAAATCATGTCGCATTCCACATGATTCAGGCTTGCACAGTCTTTAAGTTCTTAGATAATCCATAATTTTAGGGATTTTGGCTTGCACAGGCTCTAATCCATATCCAATGGAGAATTACTCTGTGAGTATCTCGAAATACCAACCAGAAAGCCCAGACAGAGCTTATTCAGATGATATTCCTGTTCGGCATGAGTATCCTACTTATGCAGACGATGCCCAGTTTTTCGACATTGATATTTCATTGCCCTTGTCCCCAACAGACATTACTCCAGTAGCGAGCTCAGACGATGATGATACAGAAGATGAATTTGATTTGGACTCGTTCTTTTCTAAACCAAAACCCACAAACCCAAATCAGTGCATTTCTCCTCCCGCAGAGAATTTGTTTCACGAAGGCCAGCTACCACCTCTGGATGATATTGATAAGGATATTCCCTTTCCACAGTCTTGTAATGTTCCTGGAGTCAAGATCCAGTTCCCAAAGTTGCTCAAATCTGCTACCAAGTTGAAGATATCTTTGTTGGGATTCAAAAAGTCTGCTAAACCTGGCACGGATTTGCAGTCTCCTTCTGCTGAACATGGTGTTGCTATGGACTCTCCTGTGCCAAAGCAGAATAGATTCGTTACTCTGAAATTAAAGGTTGTGGAAGTACCGCTGGTGTCTCTTTTCACTAGAGATAATTCCAATGGTTCTAAGAGAGTTGACAAAAATCATGGTGGGCTTCAGGAGAAATCAGAGGATTCTGAAGATGGACAAGGACAGTGTAAGAATATGGATAGGGAAAAGAAGGGAACCAAGGAGATTGTTCAAAAGTATGTCCAGAAGATCAAGCCTCTTTATCTTAAGATTTCACAGAGGTATAATGAGAAAATAAGGTTCAGAGATCAGGAGAAAACCGGGGAAAGAAATGGAGTGAAAAATGGTAGAAGTCCAGGTTTAGAGAGAAAACTTGAGAAGCAGATGTCATTTTCATATTTCTCTGGTAACTTGAAGATGATTCACAAGCATTTGGCGAAGGGGAAACATCAACCTTCTGATATGCAGCAAAAGCTTCGGAACTACAGTAGTGAGAGCACATTGATGGAGATAGAAAGTGCTATTCAAGGAGCCATTAGCCACTGCAAACAGTCGAGTTGCATTTATGGTAAGTAGTGTGGTAGCAGCCCTGCTCTGTTCATGTACTTATTCCTCTTTTGTTTTGCAATAGTGCTTGCTCAGGCTAGTCTGCTGATCTCGATGGGCATTCCTCTTATGTTTTCAGCGTTAACAGGTGTTCCTGTAGATCTTGATAGGCATATTTCTCCAGAAGTCCCTGCAGATCCTTGTAGGGGTTCTTCTTTTTGTTTACCTTTTTAGTTTACCTAATTGATTATTATTTTGTCCTGGCTCAGTTTCAGAGCTCAAACATAGCTTCAAACTTATTAACCACCCAAATTCTCACTGCCATTACTTATCACCACAGGCATTATTCTTTTATCAGCCTTCCTCTTACTGTTTTTGCAGTTATGACTGCTGATACCGATAGGCATTCATCTTAGACCTTGTAAGCATATCTTTTGCTCATGTAATTATTTATGGTGTTCTACCACTTGAGTAGATAACAGTCAGTCAGGTGGTTAGGGGTCCCAGGAGCTGTGTGATATGATGATACTTTGTGCAAAGACATTGTTTCTCATTATTCATAGCAATAAGCGGTCCTGTGTGGGACTCCATAACAATAAACAATGTGCTGCCAAGTCCTGAGCTTTTCCAACTCAAAATAAATAAATAAAATCTTAAAAACCCAGCAAGAGTGTCATGGAAACGTATAGATTAGGAATAGGCTTTTTTATTAATCCCTGTTGCATTAATCTGCATTGCGTTCTCTGATTCAAACTAGGCCTTTCTAAAATTCGGAATGTCTGCTTTAACCAGAGATCATGATTGTTCTTAAGAACTGCTCTTATTTCTGTCTGCTATTGAAAAATCCCTAAATTCCACTCCATTATCTCTGGGCTAAAAGATTTTCACTGTCTCTGTCTCTGATTGCAGATACTGTTAACTAACTGCAATTTCTGCCTGACACTGAAATCCCTAAATTATACTTCATTATCTCTAGACTAAAAGCTTCTCAACGCCTCTAATTGCAGATACCGTTACCTGTTCGAATTCTGGATGTCCGGCTGAATCTTACGAAGGATCTGATGGAAGATGACAGCAAGGTTATTGCTGGAAACTCATCATTAACTAACTGCAAAAGTGTCGCCGCAGATCTTGCAAAGCGCTTTAATCGATCTTCAAAGAAACCCAGATCTGTGATGCTTTATGTGCAAAATTGGTTAATATTGTATATATCTGGATATTTTTGTCACCAATATGCCTTCGTCAGACATCTCCATGTCGTTGAAAGCAACTTCTTCTGATCACTAGTGGGCTTCATTTTTGGTCCTGTACTCCTGAGGCCCTGAAGGTGAAAGCCAGCTTTTGCTTGTTTGTGACTGATGATAATCTGCAAATTATAAATGATTTGGTCCTTGCATTTTTTTCAATTCAAAATGAGCACACATAGGCCTTACTTAATGTCAGCTATCACAGGGGCTGGCATGAAGGGTAGCATCCTCTCGCTATGCCTTGTATTTATTATGTACAGGAGTCAAATAAATGTACCATGAATCTTTTGGAATCCCTTGTTTCGTTATTTTGATCGTTAAAATGTATAACTTGGTAGGCTGGAATACTCTCACATTTGTTTTTGGCATTATCACAAATTTGATTAATTAAAGAAAATTAAAATACAATACAAGATTTTAAGCAGACTGATCTCATTTCTATAAATGTCATTGGTGGAACTCTCGCTAATTTTATTCTCTAGAAGTGTCAGCCGGGGAACTTTTCCTTATTTCAAAGGATAAAGTGGCAACTTAAGATACTTGGGTTTCTTGTTCAGGATGAAAGATGCATCCTTGTGTGTTTTTTTTTTAAATAAAATGGTTTTAATTTATCTCTCTAAAAGTGTCATCCGGGGAGCTCAATGTCATCTGGGGAACAAATGGACGGTTTTCCTTTTCAAGATGAAAGTTCTATCGTTTGTTTCTTTGGAGATAAAATGGTTTTTATAAAATGAACCTTGGTTTTTTTTGCTTTCACTTTCTATAAAATGAACATTGGTTTTCTTTGCTTTCTGATCCAAATTTACTAGTTATAACACTTTGTTTTCTGATCTAAAGAGTTATAACATTTCTAACGAATTAGATTGGCATATTTAAGGAATTGGTTTTTTTTGCTTTCTGATCCAAATTTACTAGTTATAACACTTTGTTTTCTGATCTAAAGAGTTATAACATTTCTAACTAATTAGATTGGCATATTTAAGGAATTGGTTCATTCTTTTTAATTTAAATTATTTCCTCTTTCAATTATAGATAAACTTTTTCCAAAGATTTGTATGGCTTTCAAAAGAAATAGGTAAACAATACGAGTCTATTTTCAAAATAGCACATGAAATTAAATGAAGAGATTAATGATTTTTTTTTAAATAATATCTATATTAATTATGTATAGAAGAAAGAAGAAAACAGGAGGAGATTCTATAGAAAAAAAAACCAAGAGTGAACTGGCTTAGATTCTATAGAAAAAAAAACCAAGAGTGAACTGGCTTAGAGAAGGAGAAAAAAACACGAAATTTTTCCATTAAGCCATGATCCAGCACAAACAGAGAAATATAATTTTTTCCATCACTAATGAAGAAGGAAGACGTTTAACCCAGCATGAGGAAATGGAGCAAAATCTAGTAGACCATTTCAAGGACCTCCTTATGGAACCCTAGGTCAACAAAAGAGCAGCTATAGAAAGGATTTGCAATGAAATCCCTGATCTGATCACTAGGGACCAGAACTTAGCCCTCGTGAAAGTTGCAACCCTAGAAGAAGTGGAAGAGATTGTGAAAGGGATGAAGAAGAACAAAGCTCCAGGACCAGACGGATTCACTGTGGAATTCTACCAAGAAGGCTGGAAAAGGACAAGACATTTTGGAGGTAGTGGAAGAATCGCGTCGAAATCAAAAGGTATGTCCTGGTCTTAACTCAACCCTCTTGTCTCTCGTTCCCAAAAATGCTAATTCGGAGACTGCCCGGGGCTTTAGACCCATAGCTTTATGTAACATAATTTACAAGATTATTGCCACATTGATAGTCAGGAGACTGAAGCCAATTCTATCAAGTATTGTCTCTCTGGAACAAACTGGGTTTGTGGAAGGAAGACAAACACTGGCTGGCCTAGTAGTTTCTCAAGAAGTAGTGCATTCATTGAAAATAAAAAAGGAAGCGAGAATGATGATTAAGTTGGATCTCTTAAAAGCTTATGACCGTCTGAACTGGGATTATCTTAAATCGGTTTTAGTAGCATTCGGTTTCAACAATAGATGGATTCAATGGGTGCAAAATATGATCGCTACACCAAATTTTTCCATCCTCCTAAACGGAACTCCAACCTCGACGTTCAATGCCACAAGAGGGCTGAGGCAAGGAGGTCCTCTATCCCCTTTCTTGTTTATCATAGTAGCAGAAGGACTTAGCAGATATATCAAGAAAGATCTGAAAGAAAGGAAAATTAAAGGGTTAAGACGTTGGGGTAACAACCTGTCGATCATGCACTAGCAATTTGTAGATGATATCATGCTTTTCTATGCAGTCTCTCTAAGAGAAGTTAAGAGAATGAAAAAGATTCTATGGAGTGCTTCTGAGATCAGTCCTACAAGCAATTCCCATTTACCCTCTGTCGGCAATGGTGGTTCCAAAGGGGGCATGTGCAAAAATGGCAGAGATATTCAAAAAATTCATCTGGGGAGGAGCACAACAACAGAGGAAATGGGCCTTGATATCGTGGAAAGGCCTAATAAAAAATAAGACGGAAGGGGGACTAGGGCTAAGAGATCCATACATCTTGAATCAAGTAATGGGAGCGAAGCTGTGGTAGAGATGGATGAAGGGAGGAGGAGACCTATGGAAAAGAATTTGGATGCAAAAATACAACATTCCCACTAAAATTCAAGACCTCTTAAGACTAGAAGAATCTCCAAAAGGCTCTACAATTTGGAACTTGGCCAGTCAAAACAGAGATATAATCTCCAAACATGCATTCTGGGAAATCCGGAACGGGCAATCAGCTAAATTATGGGATGAAGCTTGGCAGCAGAGAGCAAAACTGAAGGAATTGGAGGGCCTTAGGAATACATGTCAGAGAGCTAAGGAGGAAGGATCGAATCATGTAAAAGATTACTGGCATGAAGGAAGACATGAGGAAACCTGGAGAACTTGGAAGGACCCAGAGGTGTGGGACAGAAACATGAATACTGAACAAAGAGAGCTATACACAATAGAAATGAATTCTAGGAGAATAATCATTCGAACATATCCAGATATACTAAGATGGGGTAAATTTACGATAAGAGCCTTCACAATTAAAGAAGCCTAATATCTAACCACGCAGCAAGGGCAAGATGAAAATGCTTCCATATGGAAACAAATATGGCAGAGTCGCTGGTGGCCAAAGGTAACCATGCTCTTATGGTTGGTTGGAAAGAGCCGCATCCTGACATGGGACCAGATTTAGAAGCGTGGAATCCATGGACCCCCTAGATGTTGCTTATGCAAGCAAGCCCAGGAAACTCAGGAACCTCTTCTAAACTCATGCCCTTTTGCCCTGCAGCAATGGGATGAAATCAACAAGCTATTTGGGAAGACAAATAGAGATCCTCAAAGCATAAAAGAAACTATTAATCAATGGGGACGTGGCCAATTCTTGATTCCAGTGGTAAGAAGAGCCTGGAGTTTAACGATGGGCTTAAACATATGGATGATATGGAAAGAGAGAAACCGAAGGATATTTCAAGATAAAGAAATGACCCCTGAATTGATCTGGAAAAGAACCCAAACACACATAAGAGAAACTATCTTAACAGAAAACTGGAATCAAGAACACTGGGAAACAACTCCGGAGGAAGGTAAGATCTTGACATACCTCAATCTAGAACAAGGAATGGTTTACCCCCAAAAACATAAGGATCTGGTAACGACTGTCAGCAGCCCGACCAACTTCAGAAGCCCTCAAGATGGTTTCATCAAACTTAACTTCAATGAAGCCTCTAAAGGAAACACAGGGCTTGTAGGATTAGGAGGCGTCTTCAGAGACCATCAAGGGAGGACAAGATGGGTGTACGTAGATCATGGAGGCATTATGAGCAGCAACTAAGTGGAATTAACAGCAATTCACCAAGGACTAAGAATAGCGATTAGAAATGGATACAATAATCTGGAAATAGAGGGGGAACTCAAAGATAGTGATAGAGATGCTTAGAAAGTTGAATAATGGAAAGGACTGGGAAAAAGTAGTGCAGAGTTGGAGGACGGCAGGCCTTATTCAAGACATGGAAACGCTCATGAAAAGAATAAGCTACAAGATTATCAATCATACCAGAAGAGATGTCAATAAGGCAACATACTTCCTTGCTAACTAGGGATGTAATGAACAAAGGGGGAAATGGCCGTTGCATACGGAAGATCAAAGGTGGGAGTCCTTCAAAGTAATTATCAACCATGAAAAAAATATGAACACGATCTCAAGGCAGTCGTCACAAGTGGCCCCCAATTGGGATGAGAGATGGGAAGATGATTTGGGAATGGGTCATGGAGGGGAATGGATGGCAGTGTCGGCCTCCAAACAATCCCATAATAAAACAGGACGTGGGGACGACATGCAGATGGGACAGCGCCCCGAGGAATAGTGCTGACAGGGGAGTGGGGGAAGAAACAACAAAAATTGGCGGTGACAGAATGATGAGACGTGGGACAGATGATAGAAGGCAAATAAGAGAGGAGAGGCTAATGAGGGTGGTCATTAAGAAGCGAAGGAGGAAGATAGTAGGAGCGAAGGACAAGCTGGTTTCACCTGAGGCGACGCACAGGTCTGGGTGACTGTAAGGGGCAAAATGGCGCAGACAGGACGGGGAAGGGGGCGTGGTGGAAGAGGTCGGTCTAACGATCTTGACCGCAACAATAACGCATCCTCAACGACGACCCCACAAAGACGTAAACGGAGAACAATGAGGAAAACCATCCAGGAGGCGGAAAGGGCGTATTGACAAGGCATAGATGAGGACATACGCGGGCTTATTAAGGAGCTGGAAGAAAATGTAATGGAAAAGGACTCAGAGCTAGAAATGGAAGAGTGGGGGGACCTCATCCCAGACTCGGGTAACACTAGGGGACGCATGACCTTATATAAACAAGCCTTGCATGTTTACTGGGTGTTGAAACGCCTACTTGCAAAGGCGCTGGAGCAAGTTGCATGAGAAATGGCAGAACTAGCCCAAGGCATGTGTAACATGAAAAAAGAAATGAAAAACCTTCAAATTACCATGATCATGCAGGATAGTAAGCTGGACGAAATCCAGCAACAGCGGAAATAGCTCATTCCAGCACAAGAAGCAGAGGTGGTATCGCCCGAGGGAGGGGAAGAATAACATTTAAGCCATGCAACAGTTTCCATGGCTAGACTTTTGAGGATAATATTTCATCATTTTTGTCGGTTTTCATGACTACTGGATATATGTTTAGTTTTTTCTGTTGTGAAGTTTATTTAGCATGGATTGATAGACTTACTCATTTTTGTTACTGGATGGCATATTTTAATTTGAGGTGGCCAACAGACTCGGTTTCCCATTTGGATGGGTTGAGGCCACCAAAACGATGTATATGGCTTAACCTAGATTTATATGAATAGAAAAAGAAAGGCACTACCTTAACTTACAAAAAAAATATGTATATTAATTATGTAATTTTATTTTTATTAATGTTTATTTGTATTTATTTATCATTGGTTATATTTGTGATTTGTTTTAAAAGTATACCTAATATATTTTTTTAACATAAATAAAAAATTGTGTTTTTCCTAGAAAAATATAAATTAATATGTTAAATAAAACTTAATATCTTTTAATGAATATTAGTCAATTCAGTCTTAACTCACATTAATTGGTCATACATTAAATATTGTATATTATTCTTAGAATTTTTTATTTAGTAATATTATTTATTTATTTTCATTTTGAAATTAAATTATTTGTTTAGACATTTTATTGTAGTTTCCCTTTTGAGAAGGTTTTTTTCTTTATTTTCAATTGCATTGTTATTCCTCAAGTTTCTGTATTTATTTATTGTGCATAGAAGAGATTGTTGTAGTGTGAGTATAGAAAAGATGTTGTAATGTCATGTTTTGTTATGTAAACAAAAAATAACAAAATAATAAAAAATAAAAATAGTATATTGATCTATGGTATTCATGTGGAATATAGACTATTTAAAGTGGGGACAAATATTTAAAGAGGGGAAGACCAGCCTAGATCCGTCTTAAATTTGGATCTATAAAGGGCTAGATCCATCTTAACTTTGGATTTATAAAAGATCTATAAAGAGTCAAGAGGGATCAAACCTCTCTTGAGGTGCACACCTCTTATAAAATGAAGATATTTAAAGGGCCAAGAGTGATCAAATTTCTCTTGAAGTGCGCACCTCTTTTAAGGTAAAGAGATTTGATCC
>APFE030534327.1:1885-13474 GCA_000404065.3 Pinus taeda | reverse complement strand
TCAGTTTTCATCATTGACTTGCGATCGAAGGATTCCATGAAATGTTCGACATCGACTCATTCATTCACATCTCATGGATTGTACTGGGTACTTTGAGAACCATTGACATCACTGGTGGTCTCTCTCACGCTTGCTAACAGTTTATATCATCGACTGGTAATCAAGTGGTTTCTACCATGTTCGATATCCAATCATTTATTCACATGGCTAGAATCGTACCAATTCGGGAAGTAGAGATGAAGACCTTGGATCTAGTTTCCACCATCCAGGCTGCGAGGAGTTTTGTATTCATTATATTGTAGACCAATTATAAGCAGATGGGTGCGTCCATACTGTGTCTACATGAGTCTATGATTATGATGTACTATGAAATCATTCCTGTATCAGAGTAGTAGTTAGTCTGTTAGTTAAAGTTTGATCTGAGTATGGGAATGCCTACCTCAGCGATGATATAATCTTATACATGTATTTTTTGTGTTGAAAATTGCAGGTTCTAACTGGGCTCTCCTTGAGATAATCCTCGAAAGGATAATGTACTTCACCCTTCCTAGATGATATAAAAACCCTTATATATTACAGGCTTCGCACTTTAGGGGGCAATCTGTTACACTGAAATTTGTCACCATGACTATCTGCAGTTAATATGGCTCCATCAATAGTCATATTATCCTCCTTGTCAAGCCTTATACCTCTGCTCTCCATGTCAAACTTCAAAAAAGAGAGAAAGTCATTAAAATCATGTTTATCTCTGGGTACGCAGGTTCTCTCTACCTTGCCTGCGTGTACGCATCCCAAGCTCATTGTACCTGCGTACTTGTACGCTCTGTAAGTCAAGGGATGGGTGCGTACTTCTGTAAAGGTCAAAAGGCGCGAGTTTCATCTTAAAAAAGTTACTTGTGGTCATTTCTAGAGCATTCTAGAAGATTGTTTGACGTGTATTGAGCGCCTCAAGATGGTTCATGCATCCCTATGAAAGAGGAACTTATCCCATCAAGAGAGGAGCAACCCCATCTAAAAGAGGGAGTATCCCATTGATGTTGGACCTTAATAAGTTCCTCTAGAACACTATAAATACAGGCATTGGGCCAGAGGAGGGGAGGTTGAAAGCTGAATATTCCTAAGGGTAGATGCTGCTGAAATTAGAACTTCCTTGTAGAAGCTTGTGAGGAGAGATTCCCATCCTTTCTTGTTTCATTTGGAAGTGGGTGAGCTTATCAAAGTAAAGGAGAACTCTTGCTCGACCCTGGGAGGGACCTGCACAACACCAAGGCTCAGGTTGTAATGGTTTCTTTTGTTTCCTATTAATACAAATAAGTCCATTCTTCTCAACAATTTGTTATTTATGAGTTGTTTCATATACTCCTTGGTCTGTATGTTAAATATGTTTTATTTTATGAGATATTCAGGTGCTATTTAATCGTTTAATTGTTAGTGAATGCAGGTTTCAGAGAGAAGGAGGAGCTCATTCGGATCGACGAGGCTGGACTACTACAACAGCGTTGGACTACAGGTAGGATATAAACACTTGATTTCTTATATGGTAAATGCATATTTAGAGAAGGATTGTTCTTAATTGTCTTGTTTGTCACTAGAAAGCCTTAAGCTTCTAGGGAGGTTGGTTTTGTCCGCAAAATTGACTCTTTCTGCCTGACAAAATGGCGACCATACTGGGGAATCCATGGATTTGATTGATTTCTCTTTTGATTGATACTTTGATTTGAGAAACTCTGATTGCTTTCTAGTTTTTGACTGATTGACAGTGAATTTGGTTGGAATAGCTTAGGGTTGAGTTAGTTTTTATTTTTCTTGATTTTGAGAGCAGTACACACCCTCTGCGTTAAGCACAGTGCGTACTAGTACGCACTTTTTCTTTGTAACACAGAGCGTGGCCGCACCTGTGCCAACAGGTTGCCTGCATACCCCTGTCAAAAGCTTAGAAAATTTCAATTTTTCCTTTTTACCCATTAGATTTTTTTTATAGTTTATTTATTGCTACCCAGATCCACTGGTTACCTGTCAAAAGCTTTCATCTTGGCTAATTTCATTGGCATTCCTACTTTAAGCTTTTATCAATTGGGTGTTTTGAGTCTCTTTTTTGAGAAATTATAAATTTGATTTCCTTTGGTCATTACTTGGAGGTTTGTCTTAGTCTTTTCACAATTTTGCATCTTTTTGCTCTTGTTTTTGCAAAAAAAATTCCCCCTCATTGTGTATGTGTGTTAATCGCCTTTGAGTGTTTTTATTTTTTGATCTTTGGAACTCTCACCCAATTTTCTCGACTTGCACTTGATTGGTTCTTAGATTACATTAGAATCATCTTGTGTTTAAGAATTCTCTTGCATAGATCACATTTGCATAATTAGAATTCTCCTTTTCGGAATATGAATGAAAAATGTGCATAGATTACATTTGCATACTTTTCAAGTGAATTATGCGTAGATTACAATTGCATAGTTTACATTCTGAAAAATCAATCTTAGATTTAGATCAGTTTTCTTTGATTTGAATTTACATAAAAAATAAAAAAAAAGGTTTTGAAATTGATTTGCATTAGTTTATCTTGATGAAATTAGTGCATTAGAGAATTTGTTATATTTTCTCTTAGTGATCAATTTTTTGCATTGTTGGAAGTGAATGGAAACTCTCTCCTTACTTTAGTTAGGATTCACCGAATTGAAAAGATTACATTATCATATTCGATTGCATTCAGTTGAGTCGGGTCATAACACCATTGGTTTCATATCCATTTACCCATTTGAGTAATAACAACCTTTTTTTTTTCTCAGTAAATCTAGCTATTATATTATATACAATGAAAATTTTACATTCAAGATGACATTGTGCCCAAGGCCAATAGTGGCACTGTGGGCTTGGCTATCACATAACAGAACCTGCCCGCGTAGGGCATCACTACGATACTGGAACAACCCATAGTGAGCCATTAAAACACGAACAAGACCTCGACCAGACAGAGTAGTCCCAAACAGGGGCACGATAGCAGACCAAAACCGCCCACGCAGGGGCATAGGAGCAAAACATATACATCCCACGCAGGGGCCTCAAACGATATTCAAAGACTTCCCTATCAGGCCTAACAAAATTAGCAGTAGCAAACATTGAATTGGACCTAAGCCAGAGAAAACAAAAAGGATAGCCATGGATAGAACCGGAACCAGAGAGAACCAAAACAGAACCTGAACAGAGCTGGGTGAGGAGAATGTGGTCCACCTGAGGGCTATTAGGGTGGCTTTTCCTCAACCACTCTGCACCAGCCATATTTCTCCCGCAGAGAGTCCCAATCCTCCTCAGCTTCTACCTTGGAGGTCGATGCTTCCTGAGCCTGAGGGCTTTTAGGGGCTTGCCTAGGTGCCTCCGCAGGTATCTTTTCTTCCGCGCCCAAGCTTCCATCTGGGATCCTCTCCATACTACTCGCGCCTCCATCTTCGTCCTAAGATTCCTCGAGAAATAAGACCGATACATGAGCATTGATGCGGGGTCTGTCCTTCGAGCTGCCAAAAGTGAAGATGGCAGACCTGAATGTAGGTGCAGGGGCTGGTTCAGCATTAGGACCGCTCGTGTCCATGAACTGGTTGACCTGGATGGGGGTGGCCTGAACTCCTCTATGGCAATGGTAGCGGCAGCAATGAACGCGGGGTCGTGAGGCTGGAGGGCGAGACGGCCTTCCGCGAGCAGGACCCCTTCATCTAAACATTTTTGCAGGGGCTGCAGGGGCGGATATAGATACAGGTGAAAAATTGACGCTGCGCCCCACTGTCTAGAGCCACCACCCAATTGAGCCCAAACAACAACCAGAGTTAAACACACAGGCGTTACCAACAGTATTAGAAACCTGGATGGTGAGGCTGCAAACAGAAGACTGTTCTCCATGTCTCGACCTTTCTCCCTTAATAACAACACAGTTATTCCCTCGGAACCTGTATGCCCCAGCTGCAAGTTGCAGTCGCACCATATTAACATAATGCGCATTGAATGCCTGCCTCTTTCCATGTAATGACATTTCATGGTGGCGAAGGGTATAATCAATGCGTTGCTTAGACACGAGGTAGCACATGGCGACCATGTGGCTCCTCGTTAACACTTGTCCCGTCACCCGCATCCGGGGCTGCTGCATCATTCTGGATCAGGCTGGCACACTCTTGAGCCTGAACATAATTAGGAATTATGCTGGTGTTGCCAGTGATAAGGGTATTGGCTTTTTCTACTCTTATGTTGGCCAAAAGGTCAGCAACCTCATTGCCTTCCCTTTTAGTGTGCATGAAAGAGATGACTCTGTTACTGCAGAGCAATTGTTCAATATCCTTCAGCCTAGCTTCGAGCCTCCAACTAGTGGCGATTTTCCTTGCTTGAGATCCATTTTGGAGGCGCTTTGCCATGTTAATGAGGATCTGGGAATCTCCTTCCACGACTAGGGGCTGAAGGTTGAGATTCCATGCGAGAGTGAGTCCTTGCCAGAGTCCTTCTACCTCAGTTGAGTTGTTAGTGTCCCAACCTATGTTTCCAAAGTAAATCTGCATGAGAGAACCTTCATGATTTCTTATGATTCCTCCAAAACCCACTGTGCCAGGATTGCCCTTAGAGGCTCAATCGAAGTTGAGCTTATAGGAGTGCTTTCGGGGAGCCTTCCACTTGCATTTGTTGATGCTGCTGCTTTTGGCTCGGTCATTCTTCTGAAGTTCCTGAGGTAGATCCAGTTGCCAATTGTCTAGGATACTTTTCTCATTGGGTTGTGAGGGAAGATCCTCCTGTGACCATGGACGGAGCATCAGTGTTTCTTGAAGATTCCCACACAGCCTCTGCCATATGTCCTCTATTTGGGAGCATTGGTTTTTGAATATTCGTTTGTTTCTTTCCTTCCAGATGCTCCAAAGGATTAGTCCTGGGATGATGTTCCATAAATGATTAAGGAGCTCGCTTTTGTAAGGTCTCTGGGGCCATTGTCTTAAAGAGTTGATTATGTCGTTCTCCTTTCTGCATCTTCTTTGACATTTGAAGCTCACTTTTTCCCATAGCTGATTGGCTAAGGGACAAGCATCCAAGAGGTGTTGGAGGGTTTCCTCACTGTGCTTGTAGTTATGGAAGTAGGATGGGCCCTGGAAATTTCTTCTTCTTAGTTTATCCCATGTGAGAATCCTTTTGTGTCCAACCAACCATAAGAAGTGTGAGACTTTGGGCCAGGAGTCGAGCTCCCATATTTTGTGCCAAATAATGTCAGAAGGAGTGGTGCTGTTGTTTATTATTTTATACGCCTCTGAAGGAGAGAAGGTGCCTTTTGGTTGGTATCCCCATCAAAGGATGTCATTTCCTTCATTATATCTGATGTTTCTTTTCCTCAGCTCCATCTCCAGTTGTTCAGCATCTTGAAGGTTAGTGTTATGGATTAGCTGATTACCCTGTTTCCATTGCCTGAAGCCGTTCTCCTCCTCCTGTAGCCAGTACTGTTGGACCTCTTCCTGCTGCTGCTCCTGCCTGTTGGGAGCTGGACATGGGAATAATATACTATTGAGTTTTGGCATTTGATTCCAAGCATCTGTCCAGAATCGAGTTGTTCTGCCATTCCTCACTTCCCAGAAACTGTGTCGTTGTATTAGTTGGTAGTGTTGTTTGGAAGTGTTCCACATTAGTGAACCCTTGATAGTGGGAGTGAACCTGATGAGTTCCTCCTGAGGTCTGTTGTTGGCATATTTGGTTGTCCATAGTTTGGCCCAGGGCTTATCTGGATTAGTAGCCCATTGCCACCAAATTTTTTCCCCCATGATGGTGTTGCTATGCTCTAGGTCTCTCAGTTCGATCCCCCCTTTTTCTTTGGGCATGCAAACAGTGGCCCATTTTACTAGAGCCCATTTACGATTGGTTGCCGTGCTGCCCCACAGGAAGCTACGCTGAAGGTTCCTTATTTTTTTAGTACCCACTTCGCCGCTGCTAGGATTGAGAAAAAATAGAGTGGCATAGCCTGAAGGACCGATTTGATGAGCACAACTCGACTGACAAGATTTAAGGTTCTATGAGTCCAGAGGTTAAGGCGAGATTCGAGCTTTTCAAGAAGAGATCGCCAAGAAGAGTGCTTTATGGCGGAGGCTGTGAGCGGTGCTCCCAGATATTTGGAGGGGAGGGAAGTGGAGGGGAATCCTAATATGCGGGCAACCGCTGTCTTGACCGAGGGGGGAGCATGAAAGAAGAAAATCTAAGACTTAGAGCAGTTAACATTGGTGCCAGAGGCTTCTAAAAAATCATTGAGCAGGGCTTTGAAGCGAGAGGCTTCCTGGACCGAAGGGTATCCGAAGAGCATAGTGTCGTCGACAAACTGCTGGTGGGAGTTGGTAGGGGTATTATGAATAGAAAGGCCTTTAAGCTGATGAGAGAGGAGCACATTTTTTATGTGATTCCCTAGACCTTCAGCCATTAGGACAAAGAGGAAGGGGGAAAGGGGGTCACCTTGCCGGATCCCTCTAGTCGGCTTAAAGGGTCGGGAGGGGATGCCATTGACAAGGATGGAAAATTGAGTTGAGGTGATTAGACTCATGATCCATCGCACCCACATAGAGCAGAATCTAAAGGCAGTGAGCATGTGCTGAATGTAAGTCCAACTTAGTTTATCAAAAGCTTTAGAGAGGTCCAGTTTAAGAAGCATACCTTCCTGCTTTGTGGTTTTGAGGGAGTGAATTATCTCGTGCGTGAGAAGAATTCCATCCATGATCTGCCGCCCTTCCACATAGCCTGACTGTTCTGGAGATATAAGCATGGGTAGGAGGGGCTTGAGCCGGTTCGCAATCACTTTAGATACTACTTTGTAGATGACATTACAAAGAGCTATCAGCCTGTACTTATCAGGGGTGATAGAATCTTCCTCTTTTGGGATGAGCGCAATGAGGGTTGTGTTTAGAGATGGGAGCAACCAATGGAGGGTTCTTGATTCTTCTACAATTTGCCAGACCTCGTGCTTTATCAGCTCGCAGAAGGTGTGGAAGAATGTTGTGGTGAAACCGTCTGGACCAGGGGCCTTACCTTCCTTTAGTTGAGACATTGCATCGTCCACCTCCTGCATCAGAATGGGGTGAAGGAGAAGTTCATTATGCTCCTCCGTGATAATCTTTGGCACATTGTTGGTTATTCTTTCAATAGTCGTGTGCTTGTCTCCTTCAGGCTCTTTATGGACTTGTGCGAAGTGATTGAGGAATTCCTCCTCAATTTCCTCGTGTTTCTCTATTTTGGCTCCTCCCTGAGTTTGAATGAAAGGGATGCTGTCGTGCATTCTTCATTGAACAGTGGTCCTGTGGAAGAATTTGGTATTTCGTTCACCTTCCCTCAGCCATCTTATTATGGATTTTTTCCTCCAGTATATTTCCTCCTGTTTCCGCCTTTCCTCCAATTTGCTGTGGATGCTTCGTTCCTGTTCCAACGTTTCTTCAGTGTGCCCCTCTGTTATTTTATTTTGTTGGAGATATGACAATTCCTTGTTTAGTTCTTGTTGTGCTATGAATATGTTACCAAAGGTCTCCCTGTTCCACTGTTTTAGATGACCTTTTAAAAACCTGAGCTTTTGTTGGAACTGAAACATCTTAGATCTTTTAGGCGGGGTGAAGGATGTCCAAATATTTTTGACCATGTCTTTGAACGAAGGATGCGTGAGCCAGAACTCTTCAAAGCGGAAGGGTCTTCTAGTGGGATTGCCTGGTCTTTGCCATTGAAGGGCAATCGGCCAGTGATCTGATCTAGTGTGAGGAAGAATTGCTACTGAGAAGTCTCCTCCCAGGTGAACCACATTTTCTGATATGAGGAAGCGATCCAATTTGGAGGCAATTTGATGCCTGCCGGCTCTACGATTGCTCCAAGTGAAAGTTCCATTGCCAAAAGGCAGATCTATGAGAGAGGTGTTCTGAATGAAATCCTTGAAGTGGGAGTTTTCAGGGTCCATTCTGTTTCACCCTCCAATCTTCTCCTCTAGCTTGGTGATCATATTAAAATCCCTGCCTATTATCCAAAGTGGGTGTCTTTTGTTGTTGTTCAAGGCCTCTATAGTATCAAGAAGGGAAATTTTACTTCCTGATTCCTGCGGGAAGTAAACATTTGAGAGATTTCCATGGATGTTTGTTCCTAGGATATGAAAAGCATCCTGGATGATATGATGGGAGGCATGCAGATCTGATAGAGCTATCGCCTGTGTATTCCAAGCTATAGCCAGCCCTCCCGAGGCTCCAGAAGCATCCACCGCTACCGATCGACAGCCTGACCAGGCCTTGGAGAGAATGTTGTCTAATGTTGAGCTATTACATTTGATTTCTTGTAGAAAGCACATTTGAGGTTTTTCCATTTTAATCATGGTTTTTAACATTCTATGTTTGTCGGGGCTATTGAGCCCTCTAACATTCCATGATACTAGCTTCATAGTTTAACTATTGATGGAGGGTTTGTAGTACTTCATCAATTTAGCATACCTGCCCGAGTCTACCAGTATTTTCCTGATCTCAATCGTTCGCTGCAGATCCATTTTTCTTCCTCTTTTCTTGGAATCTTTTGGGAGTTGATAGCCGTCCCAATGGCTGCCAGGCTGTATGCCTAGTTGATGTTGGTGGAAGGCCCTGGAGATAACCACTTCCAGCTTGTTGAGTTGAGTCTCTGGTATGCTGTTGTATGCCTTCTTATTGCAAGCTATTTCTAGCTCTATGATGTCTAGTCCTTCATATCTATGCTCTCTGGTTCTTCTTCCATTCATTGCACTTGATTGCTTCCATCCATATTTGTCTCTGAGCTTTGTGGGGGATCTAGTTTTCCATCGATATCCATATCCTTGCCTTTCCCTTCCATCTCTGTGAGTCCATCCGAATGGAGAGCCGGGTTGCTGAGGGGGGGGTTGTTTGGATGAGGAGGTAAAGGGAGGAGGGAGGGAGGATGAGGAAGGGGGAGCAGAGGTGTCTACAGAGAGCGAGGGCTGGTCCTTAGAGGTTCGCGATAAGATTTCAAAACTATTCTTTGTGGCCGGTCCTTGTTTATTCATTTGCTGTGGCTTGGTGCTATTGCTGGGCTTCTTGTGAGCACGCCTTTTGCTAGGGGCCTTTGTGAAGCCATCCAGGGCTAGGACTTCATAGGATTCAGGGGAAGCAGATTTGACATTTAGTGGACAATCCCGGAAAAGATGCCCTAGAGCATGGCATTTTCTACACCGAAAGGGGACGTGCTCGTAGTCCAGTGATTGAATCTACTCTTCATCCCAGTGAAAGAGACTTATCGATTCTGGAAAAGTTTCATTCAGTCGTATAAAGACGCATATGTGAACATAGGAGATGTGTATGCACTTTTTTGTTTCTTCTGCAGCTCTGATGTATTCCCCTATTCCATTTCCTATATCTTTGAGAATATCCTCGTCCCAATACTCATCTGGAAGTGAGTATAGTCTGATCCAAACTGGCGCCCATGTGAGATCTTCCTTATCCGGGTTGAATCTTGGTATCCAATCCCTCAGGTACAGACCTGCTGAGTTGAAAAAATAGGGTCCCTCTCCCAGGATTCTGTATTTGTCCTCCAGGCAGAAGAAGATCGCAGTGAAGAAGCCTTTCGGCCCGAGCTGCAAGGTAGCATCTCCTTTAGGTTTCTATTTCGCTGCAATCCAGCCGTATAATGCCCTTTCTGTCGGCCAGAACCCTATGAACTTCCCAATAAGGGTGTGATCCCTCATGTATTCAATTCTCTTGTCTATTTTATGTCCTGGAAACTCTATTCTGGGTCGCTCTTTGGCTATGGGTCTGCATGTTGCAGAAGTAAATTTCGGGGTTTCCCCCGAATTCTCCCCAATGTCTTGTGTGGCACTGTGTTTATCCGTCCGCCCTTTTGTCTTTTTTCTCCCGTGCTGATGCTTATTGTCTTGGTTCATGATTCCCTTTTCTATGGAACCAAACACCAGATCTTGTTCAGGGCCATACAACGTGTTTTTTGTGCCTGGGGAGGGCTCTGACTCCCCCCCCCCCCCCCTGCGTGGAGTCCATTTGCGTTCCTTAGTACCCTGTCGCACTGATGCACGACCGGGCCCTTGGTTCAGTGCCTGAATCGATTCAGAGTAGCACATACTGCACTGTGACAGAGAATCTCTGAACCCTAATCGTTGTGACCTTATCCCGCTTGCCTATGGCATCCTCGCGTAATAACAACCTTAATAACACATCGCTTAATTAAAATTCATCTAGTAATTTTTACATTTCTAGGGCTCTGAACCACCAACATAGATTAGGCTAGTGTCTTGGAGTAGGAGAGTAATTAACTCTCCAAGATAGTAAAACCAAACAAGTAGCTCATCTTGTGGTAGGATAAATCCAACTGTTACATTTATGCTCTGGGAAAGCTCCTCTTAAAGGAGAAGCACGAGATCGTGTCCGAACCAGTGTGGGAATCAATCCTTCCTCATTGGGAACGACGCCAGATATTCACGTATTACAAACGGTAAACCTCGGATTAACCATTGTCGAGGACCCTGGGGTCACTTGTTGGTAAACCTCGGATTATGTCGAGGAGCCTTCAAGGGGATTGAGCTTGCTACTCTGGCCTTGCGTGCATATCAGATCGTAGACTATTCCCCCAGGTATATTTGTTTCTGTTGGTAACCATAGTGACCATATTCTATAGGATTCTTCCTAAGGTGACGGTGCCGGGAAGATCCCACTGTAACTGGAGTAGACGTCGGCTAGACTCACTTGGATTTTCTTGGGGGTTCTCTTCACTTGAGACGGTTAAGTGGAGAAACTTGTGCCAGTCTATTCATTAAGCAGGTTGCCGGGGTAACTGTTCCAACCGCTATTTCTATATCGAACTCTGCGACGTTGGATTTCATCACCAACTAGTGTTTTCGGTCCGTAAAGTTACTGTTTGTGTGTGATTGGTCTCCTAGATTCTCTAGGCATGTGATTAAATTTTTTTGGTTCTTTAGAGGCTTTGGGTGGTTTTCATTGAGATTTTACTTTATTTGCGTGTGAAGTAGTTAAAAGTCTTTAACTGTGGCTGAATTACCAAGGCATTCCCGTAGACTTCGGGGCCAACCTCCTGAGGACGTACCGAGCCAGCTTGAAGGCTTAAAAGTCCTTGTAACTCCTAGTGATGGTAGAAGTGGGTCACCTAAAGAAGGAGAACCTTCTTTGATAGTACATTTTGATTCTCAACCGTTAGTAATTTCAGAAGTTACTGGTAGTATTGCATCTACTAGTGATATAGGTGAAGAACCTGAAGTATCTGAACCCAAATCTGAAATTGTTGCTACTCCCATATTAGAGTTTGTTTCTCCAACTTCTAGTGGTCCTAGTTCGCCTAGGGTAGAAACTGTAATTACCCAAGATCTTCCTTCTGGACTTATAGCTATTGAACAACTTGTTATTTTGGACATCAAAGAAAGCTTTCCTTTTCCAGAAGATTGACCTATCTTAGACCTTAGGGAGCGTGCATCAATATTTTACACTCCACCTAGGGGCAGTGCTTGGTATCGTTCACTGACTAATCTTTTGGAAAATCTGGGACTAAGTTTTTCACCACCTCGTATTTTTTATCACCCAGCACCTAGAGATTACTATCCTTTATTGAATATGTCTAGCC
>APFE030534318.1:23771-39632 GCA_000404065.3 Pinus taeda | reverse complement strand
AAATCAAACCATTCTTGACATTCCAAGCTCCCAAGTTAAAAGTTACATGAGACCAAACAAAATCAAGTTTTGAAAAAATTTGACATTTTCAAAGCTTATAAAAGAGTTTTTGGACTCACCATTTTCACCATTTGGGTTTGAGAGCAGAGAAGTGGAGCAAAAGGAGCAAACTTTCCGTACGCCAAATTCAACCATTCAAATTCTTCTAAAGTCCCCAGGTAACTCTTATACTTATATTGCAATTGATTGTGACTGGTTTTATCATGAACGATCATGATGCTTTGGAAGCCTTACGGGGATGTGGTTTGCTAAAATTCTTCAAATTGCCAAATATGAAGGCAAACACACATCTGCTCGAGATGCTTCTTGATTATTGGAATATCGAGGAGGATGCCTTTATGATTGACCATATGCCGCTCAAGATAGAAGTGGAAGATATATATTTCATCACCGGCCTTTCCCGAAGGGGAGAGGTAGTACATTCCTGGGGCAGGACACGGAGCAGTCTCTCAATCGAGGACTACGTACATATATATTGCCCGGGACATCCAAAGAAAGTTGGAAGTCAAATTTCCTTCACACATGTGGCGAGTTTATCACTGAGGATAATCATGTTCACCATAGCCAAAGTGAACGGATCAACTTCTTTGCACCAGGCATCACGGCTAACCATGAGCGTGGCAGTTGACTGTCTCACCACCGTGTTTGACTGGTGTACTCCTCTTCTGGCTAGTATGAAAATCCAACTCACTTCTATCAAGAGAGGACAAACCAAAAATTTCAGTTATGGGACTATTTTGTGTTCTTTCTTTTTCGAGAGAGTCCCTGCACTTCGTCCTAGAGTACCGGTTTCAATCATCATCCCACGAGATCCACGAATGGGCAGGTGGGCTGACCTGCTGAAACGTCTAGGAGGTGGGGTGGTCCCACGGACTGCATTTGACGACGACTTCTTTTCCTGGTGGGATCAGCAGATCATCGCCGTTGATGACTACCCCTATGTTGGGTTGGATTTTCGAGGAGATCCCGATCTAGCATTACCACCGACCGCAGCATGGGGCGACATTGGTAAGTGTTTTTTGTTGTTATGATTTTTTTTTTTCAAATATAATAATAAATTTTGAATTTTTTTTTGATAGGATTCAAATGACTAATATGATGATCATGTTCCAAATATTGGGCCAGTACGACCATATGAGTTCCCACGGCACAAACATCGCGGCCAAGGGGCCGAAGAGGCAGCTGCGGACACAGAGCGAGTTCTACACACAGTTCAGCAGCACTTGGTGAGACTGACTCACCGAGTACCGATGGCGGCGGTAGAGGACCTTGTTGTAGAGATGCAACGTCATGTGGTTGGCATGCCACGCGACTGGGTCCGCACTTTTAGGCGTGTGGCCAATGCAGTAGTTTCCTACTTAGCCGCTCATCTTGAGCCGGGGAATTAGATATAGTGGACATGATTATGGGCATTTGAGTCCCAATTTTGTATAATTTTTGGACATACTTATGTACACTCGAGATGCTTTATGATATATATTCAGGTTGATTTTTTGATGCTTAATTTATTGTGATGAATGATTGATGTGCTAGTCTAATGCCTGATTAGCGATAGAATCAGCTAACCAATTATGAGATCTTGGAATATGCAAATAATTAATATAAGTAAATTATCTTTGCAACAACCTCACCCTTAAATACTAGTGATATAAACATGGATCCCTTACCCGATAAATGTTATTTAATTGTGACACTATCAATTGTGAATCAAGATAAACTACCAACGAGTCAATTTCGTGAGAAATTGCCTCAGATAGCAAATTAATGACAGCAGTATACTCAGCCATATTGTTTGAAGCAGGACCGATGCACACTTCCCTTGATACCATCACTTGACCAGTTGGATAATAGAGTACCCAAGCTGCGGAAGCAAGATTCAGAGTGTGCCGACTAGCACCATCAGCGAATCCAAAATAGACCAAGTCATCCATCAACACCTGCCAAAGCAGACCAAAAAGTGTTGATATCAACAAACTCTTGATAAAATATGTACAAATATACAAAATGTAGAAAGAAGCCATTACCTAGCTGCTACTTAAGCAAAGTACTTCTTAAGGTAGAGCGCGTTTCGAGGCTCCGCCAATTTGTTTCCTTCGAAATCAATTAACTCATACGACCCTTTTGTTAAAACTTGTTTAATTATGAAGGGATCGTACCACATAGGCTTGAATTTGCCTGTCCCCAAGGTGTCCTTATCTTGGTCATAGACCAAGACAAGGTCGCCTTTAGAGAAGACACGAGGACAAACGGCTTTATCATACTGGGTTTTAACCCTTTTCTTATGAGCCTCATTTACTGTGGCTGCATCGCGACGCTGCTCATCGAGATGTTCCAAGTGAAGGAGGCGCTCTTCGAGACTAGAGGTCTCTCGAAGGAGCTCAATAGCTAACTTAAGAGATGGAATTTCACATTCGACATGAAAGATAGATTCCATCCCATAAACTAACTGAAAATGTGTAAAACCTGTAGCAGTCTTGACAGAGGTTCGGTATGCCCACAGAGCCGAATACAACATAAGATGCCAATTGGATCGATTTTTATCAATTGTCCTTTGCAGGATCGTCTTAAGAGTTTTGTTTACAGCCTCGACCTGTCCATTGGCCTGAGGACAATAAGGAGATGAAAGTTCCTGCCAGAAACCTAATTTGAGAGCCAATTCAGACATTAGTTGATTCTGGAAATGACTACCATGGTCAGTGACAATCTCTCTTGGGATATTGAATCTTGAGATAATCTAATTAAAAAGGAACAATGACGTTGTCTCACTATCGTTTTTATAAGTGGGCATGGCCTCAGCCCACTTCGTAAAGTAGTCTACGGCCACGATAATATACTTGTGATTCGCTGCTGAAGACGGATGACAAGTTGTAAAATCAATACCCCACTTAGTAAAGGGACCGACAATGACAATGGGAAAAAGAGGAGTTGGATGTGCGCACATCTTCCGAGTATAAACTTGGCATGGGTGACAGCGTTTGACCGCTTCAACACAATCTTTGAAGAGCGAAGGCCAAAAATAGTCGGCACGCAAGATATGTTGACATGTAGCAAGCCCTGGTAGATGACCACCACAAGCTCCACTGTGGCAATCATTGAGCACTGACTCTGCTTCCTCTAAGGTTAAACAGCACCGAAGGATTGAATCAACCCCCCGACGATATAATGTATCACCAATGATAACATAATTTTTAGCCAGGTGACGTAATTTTCGATGTTCATCCTTAGAGAAGGTAGATGGAAACTTCGAAGTCTGGAGATAAACAATGATATCTCCATACCAAGGGTTGAGGTAAGAGATGAGGAATAAATGTTCACCGGGAAAACTTTCCTCATAAACAATATCCTCTCCACAAGGCAGCTTGGAAATTAGTTCGAAAAAAACCATAGATTTCTTAGATTTAGCGGACAAGAACTCGAGATCAAATTCTTGTAGAATGAATATCCATCGATTATATTTGCCCCAATCACTCGCCTACTGAGGACAAACTGAAATGGGTTGATCGCTGCTAAGACAAAGGTTTTTCATAGCAAAATATGATGGCAGGGCCGCTGGACATCATGGACAGCTGCCAAGGCCAACTTCTCAACCGGAGAGTAGCGAAGTTCAGGACCTATCAAGCCTCGGCTCAAATAATAAATCACATGCTCTGTGAGAGCATCGTCTTCCTGAACGAGAACCATACCAATGGTTGATTATGCTACAGCGAGATATAAATGGAAGTCCCTACCATAATCCGGTGGACTCAAAAGCGGGGCAGAGACTAATGCCTTTTTCAAAGCATTGAACGACCGTTGTGCAAAGTCGTCCCAAACAAATGGAACTCCTTTGCGGGGCAAACACGTAAACCCTTTAGTGATCTCGTCATAATTCTCTATAAACCGTCTTAAGAAATTAGCCTTCCCTTGAAGACTTTGAAGTTACCGAATTGAGGATGGGGGAGGCAACTGGAATATTGCCTCTACCTTGAAGGGATCAACCCTAATCCCTTCATTTGACACAATGAACCCTAACAACCGACTGGACGTAACCACGAAAACGCACTTGTTGGGATTCAACCGGATTTTATAAAAACGACATCGCTCAAAAACCATTCGAAGGTGACTAGGGTGATCAATTCTCTTTCGAGAACGAGCAGCGAGATCGTCCAAGTAT
This sequence comes from Pinus taeda, assembly GCA_000404065.3. Lineage (NCBI taxonomy): Eukaryota > Viridiplantae > Streptophyta > Pinopsida > Pinales > Pinaceae > Pinus > Pinus taeda. The sequence goes on along the minus strand of APFE030534318.1, from coordinate 35,419 downwards.
GCTTCGATGATATGTTTAATGTCGTGGAAAGCATATGACATGGCCCACTAGAAAGTAGCTCCAACATTTTTAAGACCAAAAGGCATCTTTGTGTATGCAAAATACCCCAAGGACATATAAAAGTTGTCTTGTGTTGATCTTTAGGATGGATAGAGATTTGATTATAACCAGAAAAACCGTCCATGAAGGAAAAAATCTCATTACCCGCACACTCGTCAATAATCTGATCAATGAATGGCGTGGGATAATTATCTTTCGGACAAGCCTTGTTCAGGTCCCTAAAGTCGATGCATACGCGGATTGTTCCTTGCTTTTTATCCACAGGGACTGGATTAGAAACCCAATCAGTAAGAGGAACAGGGTATATAAAACCCACCTTAAGCAGCTTTTCTACTTCATCTTTAATGGCTACTGCTTTCCTAGGATTAACTGGTCGAAGCCTTTGGCGAACCGGCTTGGCGGTTTCATACGTCTTGATCTCATGTTGAACTATAGAAGGATCAATGCCAGACATTTCTTCATAAGACCAAGCAAATACGTCTTGAAATTATTTGAAAAGATCGGTATAAATTTGAATTTCTTCAGGGGAACATTCGATTTTGATGAAGATATTCTCGATTATGTTAGGGTCCCTAGAGATGTTTATGGATATCGTTTTTGAATCACCGACATATTACCTTCGGCACGAAAGTGTGTTGGAGCCAAAGGATTTGATATCGCACAAACATCAGTAGTAAATAGCTCGGAGAACCTAGATTCCACTTCCTGCAATGGAGGAAGGAAATATGAACGATGGTGTAAGTCTTCCCAAGGTCGATCTATACCCATCATTACTTCAAGGATTTCTTCTTCAGAAGGTAAAACAAAATCTAAGCAGTCCAAGGTGGAGGTGGAATCAAGGGCTCAAGTTGGGGCCACATCCCCCTCAAACTTCTCTTCAGAAAAAGGAGTGGAGTGGTCGTCTGTAGAGTTAACGATGGACTGATATCTAAGCTCAACTGCAGACATAGGGAATGCCATTCCATTTACTTGTCCTTTAGCTAATGTGGTCATAGGTGAAGGCAAGGTCCAAGGGTCCGAAAAATAATGAGTTCGGAAGAACTCTTCTCGAGGAGACTCCTTAGATGATGAAACGACATTGATTCAAGCGATAAGAGAGGGAAACTCAAAGGTACCCATCAATGAGGAATACATCCCCACTTCTAGATTCTCAATAAGCGGGCGAGGGTTATCTACTAAAGGAATAGTAGAGTCAGAAGTTGCTTGAGGATCAACTGGACAATAATCCAATTGATCAACCTTAACGATTTTCCATTCATGAGGAAAGCAAATGACACGAAACAGATTCGAAAAAACGACATCCATTTCGTATACCCAGTTCCTTCCTAAGAGGAGATTGTAGTCTAGGTTAGCATCGATGACTTCTACTTCAATATTGATGACCTTTCCCCCAACACATATAGGAAAGGCCGGGATAATCCCATGCGGCTTATGAGAATGCCCATCAAATGCAGTCAGGAGGGTGGGTGAAGGTACAGCCGAAGGCGATCCAATGGCCTTCCAACATGACATCGACATGACGCACATGGAAGCTCCTTCATCAATAACGGTACGAAAAATGTTAATCTTTTGGTATGTAGACTTTATCTGAAAATCCATGTGATGAGGGAGTCGCTTTTTGACATTTAACATGTCAAAAGTGAGCACTAAAGAGTTAGTTAGATCAACCGCCCCAATTGCCGAGAGTAAAGCACTTCGTTGAGCCGGACACGACTGGAGAACCTCTAAAGCAGACATGGCGCATGGAATCTGAGCCAGATCCTCAACAATGGAGTAATTCTGGGCGGCCCTAGCATTAGGATTAATAGTCGTGCGTTTAGCGGAACCTTTCGGTATCCATGGTATAGTCTCAACAGGGGGTCGCTCAATATGAAGGTCGGTATTTCCGAGAGCAGTTTTGTCCTTGGGAGTTTCAGCTTCACCGTAATCACGTGATCGAGTAGCCACATGGACATTAGAACCCATCATGAAAACATTTGATGATTTCTCCCCTTCCTAGCTGCCCCCAGAGGAGGTACCAGGATTTGAACTTGCGCCAGCAAGCAATTGCTGCCCCTGGGGAAAACGGTTGGTTAACACAGCTTGAGAACTAGAAGCCCCTTGTTGTCCTAACAAGCGCTGAGCGTCCTGAATCTTTGGGCAGAGATGAGTTAAATGGTCCCAACTACACAACTTGCATGGAAACTTGACTTTCTTTCTAGACTCATTTCTACCCCCACCAGCATTATTGCCGGACTTATTTGTGTCAGCCTTCCCTTCCTGCTTCTTTTTCTTACCTCATCCTTTCTTTTTCCCATTGGAGTTTTGATTTCCTTTGGGGTTATCAAATTGGACGGAATTAATCGAAGAGGGTTGGGAAGATGAAGTATTAGACGATGTGACTTGGTTGTTAGGAGCAGTTTGCAATGACAATTGCTGCAATTGGCTCAACAAGTTCACCGTATTTGTGTCTACCGATCCAACGATACCATCCCCATGGGGACCTGGCTTTGACTTGGCTATGTCAACCTTAGACCCAGGAGTTTCGGGCAAGTATTTTTGTAAGATCCCAGACTGAGAGTAGATCAATTCTAATTGTTGGGCCCTAAATATAGCTTGCTCCTCGGAATAGACTCCAGACATGGGGACGTCCTTAGAAATCTCAAGTTGTAAAGATTTCAAAAACCATTCTAGACGGTACTCCGGAGGGATTTCGGCTTTAATGAGCCTTTTTCTCCGTCTCCATTCCTGAATATGATCAGAAATGTGAGTTTCCATGTCTTGACGAAAATTGGCTAGAAGTTCAGTTCCGGCATCATAACGGACAGGCAACTGGAAATGATTTAAGAAAATATTAGCTAAGTCAACGAAAGATGTAAAGCTGCCCCTTGGCAACTCTATATACCATTTGGCCGCATTACCAGTGAAGGTGCATTGAAAAAGCCTCAACCTAACTGAATCATCAATAAGGGAGTTCGACGAGCACCACAAATGGAATGTGGTCACATGGTCGCCTGGGTCTTCATCGCTCTTCCCTTCGAATTTTGGAATGTTTGAAGGGAGTTTGGTTGGGACCGGAGGCCAGGCCGAATTGTATTTGATCGGACCGTTTGTTAATTTTGTGAGATCTGGCAAGTTCAAAGTTGCCAGAAACGGAAGCCTAGGAGGACCTTGGGGATTCCACCCAGACTGGGCGGAGCTCCCAAAGTTCTGAAAAGATAGGCCTGGATTTTGGAAGGCACCAGGCTGCTCGAAGTAACCAACAGAACCAGCTAAACCAAAAGGCAAGCCTTGTGATCTAGCATAACTCGGAGTTTGACCAACTCCAGCCGCAAAACCTCCATAACCAGTGAAGCTTCATCCTAAAGGATTATAAGGAGTTGATAACCCCTGATAAGGATCCCAAGCAGAAGCTAGGGAAGGAATACTTCGGAATGAACTAACTGTGGAGTACGGCCTATTCCCTTGTTGGCCAAAAAACGGATTCCCAGTTCCCATGCTACTAACCGCAGGGTTAGTCCAACCTTGAAAAGGATTGCTACCTTTTCCTAAAGAAGAGAAAGGCATAGATCCAATTGTTGGGTTGGAATGTGGTATATGACCACTTCCAAAAGGAAAACCCTGGAATGAAGCTGATCCACCCATCATGGATGTGGCGGCACTAAACGGAACTAATGGAATACCCTGTGAATGGGTGCCAAATGGGAAGAATCCAGAACTAAAAGCATTGGTTTGGGAATTTCCACTCGTGGAAGGAATGGAGGTAGACCGAACTAAAGATGTGCTAGAAAAAGACCCGAATAAAGAAGCAGAGGGGATGGACATAGTTCCTCCCCCTTGTACAGATATTGGAGTCTGCATAGTCGTAGCACTTGTAGTAGAAGCCATGCTTCCAGTAGTGGTCATCGATGGTAAGTGCGTAATGTGACCTGGACTTGATGGTCTATGTGTTGGAGACCCAACGTATTGTAATACTTCTAGATGACTAGAAGGTAGGGGAGAAATCGGAGCCGCTAACGACTCTGAAAGTCCTTCTACCTCTACGTTATCTTCTACCCGAAAGAGAACTCGAGAAAGTACTGGAGTATTTCTCTCTTATTCTATCGAAGTACCAGGTCTATCTTGAACACTAATGCCCCCAAGAGGAGGATCAATCCCCGATGCATCAGCTGCCACGGGACGAAACCCATCGGCATTATTACCTCTGCGCCTTCTAGGAGAAGGCTCTAAACTTGGTGGTGAAAGACTACGAAGTCTTCGAGACTGTCTAGGTGATCGGTCAGCCACTTTGAATTTTTTATTAAGATCTAACTAAAGACTCCAAAAATTGAAAGCTAGGCCAACTAGGAGCACATAGCACACACTATAAAGTCCCTAAAGATATCAGTCAGTCAAACAACTTCCAAGTATTTCCGCTCCGGGTGATTAGGACCAGACACCAAAATATGAGAAAGTGAAGTAAGGGGCCTTCCGAAGATAGTTTTGGATAATGACGGCCCAGTCCTACCAGCGAAGGTAATAGAGGAAGTTACACTGACCTCCTAACAATAGCCTGCGCTAGTGAAAGCCCCCAAGCTTCGCAAGGGTGCCCTCTAGTAGTACTGTTGAGAGTGATACTACGTCGACCTCAGGTGCCACGGGATTCCCCTCTGCAGCCACCTGTGTAGATCCCTAGGAGTAGCAACTAAGGTTACCAACTCGTATCAAAAGCCAGGCAGAACAGTCGTGAGGTAAGTTCGGACAAGTGGGAGAGGGGGTATCTCTCTTCCCTGTCTTCACAGACCCTCGTGCTTAACTCCCAGATCCAAAGCTTTCTTGGTCTTCTTAACGCTATTGGATTTTCACTCACTATTCAGACTCCTATGTTTGACAGTTTAAATGGCTTTGGAGAGTTAACTCTCCACTCACCTAATCCAAGGCCCTAAAATATCCTAAAACTTGTTGGTGTGTCTAACTTGACAAATATAAAAAGTTCTAGTATATTTTAATTAGCACTTGATTTTAAATGGGTTGTTATTTAAGTCAAGGGATAAGCGGAAGTGAAACTAGTGGTGTTTTGATGCAAAAGAAATTAATAAAAACCAAACTACATGCAAATGCACTTGTTTTCGTTTTTCGATGAAAGAAATTTCTACAGGGTTCAGAGGAACTTCAAATAAAGCTACAACTTTTTCTTTTCTTTTCTTCAAACTTCACACTCACAAAAGCTAACAAAACTATAGATGCCTAGAAAGATGCACACATTAATCCTAATGCAACAAGTACATGCTGATGCAAAATTCAAGACTACTCTTAAACCAAGAAATGAAAGTTGCTTGTTTATCAATTTTTGATTTGCCACTTAAAATGTTTAGATGGAATATAAGTTTTGTTGCTTATTTCGTCTAAGCACTAAAAGCAAGATGAAGACAAACAAAAATTCACTTTCACTCAACAAAAGGAAAACTAAATCAAAACAAAGTTCAAGAAAGCAAAACAAAGTTTCAAGAAGTTTCCTTCAAAAGGAAAACAAAAAATGACTTTTCAAAAGTGCTCTAACAAGACTGAAACTTTATGATCGAAGAATAGGCAATGAAACACTTTGCGAATTTTCAACACAAAACAAGTGAGAACTCGACAAAAAGGTGCTTCGAAATGCTCTTAACAATAAAAAAAGCAGCGAGACGAGCTTGGCGATGAAAACCAAAAGATTGAAAAGACAACTTTCAAGAAAGTGTGAACCAACAACTTTCGGAAAGCAAGAAAAGCAGATGGTCATAAAAATATAGTTTGAATATGCAAACCAAAAAGTCACCAAAACAAAACTCAACACAAAGATTGAAATCAATCCTTCTGCCCTAAAGACACAGAGCAGCCAAGATTCCTTGCAAAAAACCTTGTGTGCTTAAGCAAAAACAATGACGTTTGCAAGAAAAACAAACAAGACCAACCTTTTCACAAGCAGAGAGAATTTGAAATAAGATGTTTGTTGTAAAACTAAAGACTGTGACAGAACAGTAACTGTTCCAGACTGAATCAGACCAACATACAAACTTCCAGAAACAAAAAAATTTTAAAAATATTGAAAATTATAAGATATACGCGACTGTGTTTGTGCACAGGTGCGTGTATACACGACAAGGCTTAAGGAAACATGAATATACGCAGGTTCACTTAAGGAAAGATGTGTATATACGCTTCTGTAAACAGAAAAAATAGCGTGTATAAAAGCTTTCAAGAAAAACAAAAAAAATAGCCTGGAAAAATTGATCAAAGCTTGCAATTCAGGAACAGACTACACAACAACAGAAAGTAAACAAACAACTGAGCCCTGATTGGCTTGAATGCACCCAAACTAGGAACAACAATACTGTTGTCCCCAGCGGAGTCGCCAATTCTGTTGTGGGATAAATTCCCCTAGGGTCTTGGGTGGATACCCTAGCAGACTGGAGGTTATCTATTCAAAGAAACACACATTCCATACAGCCGTAATGCTACTATAAGCAAACTCTACGATAGAGGGCGTACCTGAGGTCCTACTTTTGAGAAGTTCCTTCCAGGGTCCAAACCCTTCTTGGAGTTCCTTTTTCTCCTTTGACCTGTAAAACAATCAATTCAAAAAAGTACAACAGTATATGGACTAAACATCATAAAGAAACCATATTCATATTATAATGAAAGGTAGTTAGCTATGCAATTAAACAACCATTCACATATGAATCATAACATGAATATCACAAACATGAAGAAGATTTATATCAAGAACAAAGACATGTGTTTCTCTTATTATAGAAAAATAAAGTACAAAAAGGAATAATTTCACTTGATTCGTCCTTTCGCAGGCTCCAAGCAGAGCCATTTCCCGGATTCGTCCAATCTCAAGCCTTTAACAAACTCCTTCCATGACTTACTCCATGATATCTCAAGTAGTATGAAGACATCAACACACACAAGGAAACAAGAGTTTCCTGTAAAATGGGGGAAGTGTAGGAGGCACTAGGATCTTCAGACCTGTTCAGGGAAATCTCAACATAATAATCTCTCTCTCTTCTCTCCTCCCTTTGGCCTTCCCATTGAAGCCTTTTTATACCTCTCCCAAAGTAGTTTTTTAGTTGGGAATTCGTTGGGAACAGTTGGGCCACAGGCACTAACAGGTAATCAACATGTGAAACCCGTGATCTCCACTCGAAATTAAGGAGATTTATTTTTTTTAAGTGTTTTAAGACATATACGTGGGTTGGGTATACACAGATCCGCATATACACGCGTTTAGCTCAAGGCAATGTCGCGTATAGGGAATAAAACATTGTTTTTTAAATTTTGGACCAGGTCTGGAAGGAGGGGTTGCCCTAGGCCATGAGTGCATCATCACAAACCTCAAGAGTGAGATTTGGAGCTATAACACCTAGTAATTTTATCAGCATGGTCCTCAGAATCTGGTTGCACAACAATTGTGCATACATGAGTATTTATTTTATGTTGCAAGCTTGCATTCAATTCTCTCAACGTGGCCACTTCCTTATTCCTTTCAAGTAATTCCTGAGTTATGAGATCCTTCTCTTTTTCAACTTGAGCCACTTCTGGAGCCTTATGCTCAACTATAGGCAGCTTCAACTTCTTCCTCAATACTTGAATCTTTGATTCCCCCCTGTAAAAGATTTTGAACATCATATTTATCTTTCGGGTTTACACCAAGCTTAACAATTAACTTCTTGAGTTCCTCATTCTGGGTATGTAAAGCTCTAGAACTGGTTTTTTATAATTTTAATTGATTTATTACCTTCCCCAATAAATCTTCTTCTATATTTGCTGCCAATGATCCCTTGCTTAAATCACTGTAAATAAATTCCCCAATTTTCCTATGCAAATTGATTTTATCAGGCAATGGAATATCCTTTGCATCCACAGTTAAGTTTATAGTTTTGAATCCTGCTACAGAAGAAACTATCAAAGCAGAAGGATGAGAAAAAGAAAGTTTGAGTTTATTTATTTCTAAATCCATGGCTGACAGTAATTTGGTATGATACTATGATACTGATTGGGCTTCAAGGCAAGAAGCCATATTCCCTAATCTTTTTATTCTTCTCTTCAACCTATTCACATGACTCCTTCAAGGCAGTAATAGAGGTATGTTCAACTCCTTCAATAATAGGAGAAGAAGGTGTGCATCTCACTTCTCCTAATTGTAATTGAAAACCAATTGAAGAAGATGAATTGTCTACCACGAGCTCAAATTCCTTTCCCTTGCCATGTAATTTTTATTTCTTGGAAATGTGGTTGGTTTCTTCATCTAGATCAATGACCTCTTCAATTCCTCTCTTAAATTATTTCTCTGCAGGGTGGGAAGTTTCAACCTCCATCCCATTTTGTGCTTCAAATTGACCACGATTAGCCAATTTTTCTACCTTAGGCCTTGATTCATGAATGTATGGAGCATAGGAATTCTCCACGCTTCTTCTTGAAATAATTTGATGAGGATCATAGGACCATTTTTCTCCTTTCTGAAAGTACATGTATTGAAGAATTCTATCTACTTCCTCCATAGCATGTCTATTGTTTACAAGAAAAGGCCCAACAATTTTGGGAAACTTGAACAAATACCCCTTCTTTGTTGGTACAAAAAGAGTTTTATCTACATTTAAACTTTGTCCAATGAATTCCAATGCAAATAGTCTCATTGGTACAAAATATGGGAGTCTATAAGAGGCAACCTCTACTCCATACAATCTAATTTCAACATAATCTTCAAATTGAAACCAGTCTCCTACTTTGACATCTTTGCCAAGCATTAAAAAGGATTGGCCTTTTGACAAGAGGCATGGTGGAACAAAGTTGTTTATGATAGAATAGACAACTGACATAAAAGAGGCAATGAAATATGGGAAACCTTCATAGTTAGGGTGACTTCGTACAATTTTGGTCCAATTCACCATTGATTGTTTTCTTTTATGAGAATCCATTATGTTCAAGCCCAAATGCATGAATCTTTCTACATGAACATAGAGGAATAAGTAAACCAACAAAGATGGGAATCTGAAGCAACCGGTAAGACTCAGGGTTGACAACTGAGAATTCACTAAACCCTCCCAAAAAGTTGGTATATCAAGGGTCACTTCAGGTTGCATGACCAAACTAAACATTCCTATAATTGCACAATCAACAATAGAAGTATTTTATTTCACCAAAACCTTGGTGATTAATTGCAAAATTGGTTGAACATCTTCAACAAAACTATCTAGGGGAAACACAATTTGTTCTAGAGATAAAATGTGTCCAACTGGCATAAGATGGAAATACAATTTGGTATAATATCCTTTGGACAAGTTTTGGAAACCAGATACCAGGGTTTCTTTAGAAAAATAAGTATAATGCTCAAAGTGTGGAAAATCAAGGGTCTGGTGAATCAACATGGCATAAACTTGGAAAATATTCTCCCTCGGTGAATTCATCACAAAACATTTATGGGGATAAAGAGAAGAAGTCATCCAACAATGATAAATTATGGGAAGAAAAAGGTCTAAGGGACAATTACAAAGAATAATCTTGACTTTACAACTCTAGAATATATAAGGGACTCTATTTGACCAACGAGGATGTTCTGACGCAGTTCCATCAAGTTTAGCGTGTAGATAGGGTCATGAATGTTGCTTTCAGTGTCCATAAGAGGAATGTAGGTTTCAAAACCCATCATAGAGACTTTCTTTGACATTTTTGAATAATTGAACAAGTGTACACTGTGGATAAATGCATGGTAACCTTCAACTGACGTTGGACTTTGAAATTGACAAGCCCACTGATGCAAGTATACTTTGGTACGCTCCAACACCAACAACAAATAAACAGATCATGAGTGTAAAAATGGGATTTTATGGGTAAACGAGGAAAACATCTAAGGGAAAAAAATGAAATTTAATGTGGAAGGGACAGATGTACGACATGGTATCATATTGGTGACATAGGGATGATAATGTGGGGTGTCAGGTGACATGGTATTAATCTCACTTGCCTGTTAAAACATGCTCGCTTTCTGTAGAATCCAATGAAATCCACTTACTGCCCACTGGAGCGCCCACGATGGTAAGTAGTCCTACTGGCTGGTGGTGTCGTAGATGATCATGATCGTTGATCACATAAAATTTGTTTTACCGCCAAACCGTTTATGGGGGAACCAACGTTGATAACCTCTGCGTTGTTTTTGTTTTTGGGTTTCTTCAGTGGGGGAAGCCTAATGACATTGATGACATCGCGCTTTAAACTTGCCCAATAATTGACACTTGCTTTTCTCCGTCGGGTCCCACTAGTAGCATAAAAGTTTATTTAATCCTACAGAAGCTTCAACATGACATTAATCCCATTTATTGAAAATAAGCCACCATCCAAATAATTTAATTTTTCTTTTATGGGATTTTTGGTGTTTTTGAAATATATGATTTTTTTCTTTTGCATTTTGAACATAGTGAAAGACGAGCTACAACAAGTTCTCTGCTTGTTGAATCGGGGAGTCTTTGTGAGTTATTTCCTGGGTCTAGCAGAGGTATTGTTGAGGTGGTTGGTAGCCATAATGTTGCTATGGTGTGGAGGCTGAGGTGTGGTTGGTCTCGTCGGTCGCAGCTTCAGGTGGTCGTCAGGCAAGGTATAGCTAATGGGGTGTGATCTGGGTAGGGAAAGCACTTGGTGTGGTCAACTGCAATTATATGTCAATGAGGGCATCCCCGTTGTAGTGGCAGACGTCGTGGACAACCTAGTGCACGAGCTGACAGGGGGCAAGTCCTCAACAAGGAAGAGGCAGGAGGTGTCGATGTGGGAGGGGAGGTTGCCCATGCCCCAACCCATTCACCGGGCCATGTGGAACAACCACCTTCTCTAGACACAATTACAAAATAACTTCAAGACATCGAGGCCAACCTAGACATTCTTTGTGAGCATAGGTACGAGGATATGAATGTGATCGTGGCATACATCAATGATGTGCAATACGGTCATAATGAGATCCTAGAATAGTTGGCTTCCATGAGGCACAGTGAATGTCGCAACGATGAAAGAATGGAAGAAATTGAAGCGTGCTTGACCCATATTGATTATCATATGCATGAATATTGTGGACCTCTAGCTGATCTGGGTAATCAAGCTTGAAATCCCCTCCTTAAGATGAAATTCATAGGTTGTGTTTTATTTTGTATGTTATTTGGAACATATGGCCAATTTGTCCATGGAATACATGTAATGACTCGCCATACCTATTATGTTTTTTTATGACTCCCCTTGCAAAGAAATCTAGTCGCAATGAGGTGGGGAGAGTCAAAGGCCACCTAAATGTAAGCAACTCTTTCTTAATAATATAATGAATCTTTGCTAACTTACACAAAAAAATAAAAAAATAAAAAATAAAAATCACTACTGTCTTTTGGTCCTCGACTAGCGGTGGGTTGAACGAGTGACACAGGGCAAACGAAGCCACGTTGGCTAGCGGAGTGCCGAATTGTCCCTCCGCAAGCTAGGGGTCGAACGATCACCACAGGGCCAACAAATTAGCGTCCTTGCGACAATCGTTTGGCCCTCAACTAGCGGAGGGCTAATTCCCGGAATTGGCCCTTCACCAACTGAGGTTCGAAGGGCTGACGAAGGGGGAT
>APFE030534318.1:0-17464 GCA_000404065.3 Pinus taeda | reverse complement strand
CTATTATTAATAAATGATAAAATATTTAAATTTCATCCTATAATGGATATAAGAAAATATCAGTTTTATATACGGTATGATTGAACATTTATATTAATCATTTTTTAATACTCATCCACTCAATTATGGAATTAAAACGCTCTCTTTCTTGACCACTCATGCCTACTTATAACACTGTCAAGTATAATATAGTAGAAATTACAATTTTTAAACGTAAGCTCATAGAATTCACCATGATCTATACACAATTTTTTATATATATCTAAATGTAAAGGGACTCTTTATGAACATTAAATATATGGCATATGTCAAACTTTCTTAATAGGTGAAAAACATTAAATGAGTTAAGATGTGCGAGGAATACTTCAAAGGTAAGATGTGGGAGGAATACTTAAAATAAACATAAAGAGCTATGTAGATAAAATAATTAAAACAATAGAAAGGGTTAATATGATAAATTTAGGGAAATGTGGCTCTATAAGTTTTTGTTAAATGGTAGGGTGTTAAATGGTAGGGTTGATAGGAGGGGAAGGGTACTATATGGTTATGAGGAAGACAAAGTGTTCAGGTAAACATGGGGTTTTGGTCATGTGATAAATAATCAAGAAGAGATATATGGTCTTTACGAAGGGTTTTTGTTATCCAAAGCATATTAGGTGGACACACTGATGGTTATGAGACATTTTCTCTTAACCCTGCATCATTTGGTCAAAGGATACCTCGCAAAAGAGAAATCTATGGAAAAATCATGAAAAGAATTAAAAAAATTGCGGAAGATATCCCATCCAAAGCATATTTCCATGTCCTAATAGACTTCAACTGAGAAGCAAACAAGTATGCTAATGACAGGTGTAAATTGAAGATAGGTGAGTTAAAGATTAATGACCAAATCATGATTGTTATAATTCCCTAATGGCGAATGAAGTCTATTATTATTTTTAGTTAAATTAGTAATTACAAGAAAATATAAAAGTAGAAAATTGGGGGGCCCAAGTGACTTTGTGGCAACCTCGAGGAAACACATGCATGCAAAAAAGTTGTCACGAAATATTCAATAATCAATTAGTAGCGTTATGTGTTGTAAATTGTGTTTTATTGGAGTAGTTTTGTAAGGTATTCACCTACAAAACCCCTCTTTTTGTTGCTCATATATATTCTCCTCAGGAAAATCATGTATTCCTATTGAAAATGAGAAAAAAAATTGGAATTTTTTGATGAATTAGCTTTGTAAGGCCTGATGTATTTGTTGCAAATGAGGTGCAAAATTATACAATACAAATACTCTTTCCTATTAACAAAAAAAAAGAAAAGTTCTTGTTAAATGGTAAATCAAGGTCAAACAGAACCAACAACATTATGCTAGACCATAAGAGGAAATATTAAATGTTAAGGATAGCTTTCAAAATTTAATTACATATTTTTTCTCGGTAAAAGACTATCTAGACTATTGTATTATAGGTACATTGAAATTTTTACAATCAGTGAAACATGCCGTCCAGGGCCAACAGTTGCTCCCTGGATTTCTGAGCATGGAAAGCTCCCACGCGGGGCTGTGTCTACAAAATTCCCAGCATTCAAAGGCTCCCTCGCAGGGGCAGCATCAGCTAATTTCCCATAACCCTTTTCAAAATTGACATCGTCTCTCTAGAGAGGCCCAACAGACAAAAAAACTAAAGCGCTAAGGTGCAGCATTACACAAAATAGACACATGACTGCCCACGCAGGGGCGTCTTACTAAAATTGACTGAAGATAATGGCTATCAGACAGCCAAATCTGATCCAACATGAACTCAACCGAGTTGAGAATTGACCAAAGACTATTCGGATATGAACAAGACAGAGGCAGAGATGTTTGCTGCCAGACAACATAACCATAATGCAAAATTAAATTACCCGGTATTGCTTCAATCCTGGGAACGGGCGGAGGGTGGACGGTGGGCTGCAGGATGTGCCTCAGCCTCCTCACATAGGCTTTTTTCCTCCACGACGTGTGCCCAGCCATGTCCTTCTTCGACGCCTTCCCACATCGCCCTCCACTTCTCCTCGGTGAAGCCCGGAGGAGTTGGCCCCAATGATGGCGAGGGATCTTGCATGGGTTCCTTCCCCTTGCCGTCAGATTCCAAAAATGTTTGCGCAGCTGTTGCATCCCCTTCCTCTCCGCCTGGTGGCATTGGTGGTGGCGCAACCGAGTCTTCCGCTTCTTCAGGCGATTTGGTGAACAAGATTGAGATGTGGGCTCTGATGCCCGCGTTCTCCGACGTGCTGCCCAAGGAGAAAATGACAGAGCCAAAGGCCGGAAGCCCCGTCTCTCTCGCACTCGCACTACCAACCTCCAAGAACTGTCTAGCCTGCAATGGTGTTGCTTTTAACCTCCGATGGCAGTAGCAACAGCAACAGTGATGATGCTCCTCTTCTGCTGGGCGCCGAGAGGATGATCCTCTTCCTGGACCTCTCCTGCTCGGCTGCCGCTCTCGAATCCTTGCCATAGAGCTTTCACCACGCTTGCCCTGTTCCAAGACCTCTGCCAACTGAATGATGACCCCGCGGTGCCCTGTGGGAGAATTCGAAGGCTGAAATGCCTCAGAAGCGCAAACACCAGGTGAATTATATCTTCGTTTCCGCGCAGAGTACCACCAACTGCTGAAGTTGCAGTATTCCTCCCCAGACCAGGCTTTGCATGAGCATCGAATGTCCCCCCAATCCAATTTCCCCTGACCCTGCAGAAATCCTTGCTCAGCCTTGTTATGAAATGGCAATCCGCCATCCTGCGTATGAATAAGCACTTTGAGGCTACGGATCGAGCCCGCCTTAATGGCTCTCTGAACATCCATACTGTCCCTCTGCTCGGCATTGAATGCCTGTAGCTTCGGCCTTCCCATTTTAATTCTTGACGGCGTATGACCATAACCGCTTGTCTTTGGCACGAGGCAGCACATGCTATGCATGTGTCTCGTCCGTCTGAGACGTGCTTTCACCCGCATCCGGGAAAAATTTAATTACATATTGGTATTAGTGAATCAAAAAATTATAATTTGGGGAAAAAATTCATCCTTGGAAATTGGGGGTTTCATTCTCATAATCACGTGGATTCCTTGCTTTACAATATAATAATATTTACATTATTCTGAGGGGAGCAAGTCATCAAGGTAGTAATATGGGCACTTATTATTGTTAGGGTATATTTTGTTTAGGTCTTACATTAGAATTTATAAAGTATATGTTGTTGATGGTACTTGAATTATTAATCCACCTTCCTTACCTTTACTAAATTAATGAACTATTCGTAGGTCTTAAGTGAATATTTTTATCCTTGAATTTTAAGACTGTATAACACATTTAATTCATGTTTAAATTTTATTCCACAGAGGACAACTGGTTTACTGTTATCAGGAGCATTTTATATAGCAATTTGGAAATTCAGTATGATCATTACCTTGTAACTTAGTTCATATTTTTAGTGATTTCTAAATTGACAAATATTGTTCTTTCCTATCAATAATAAATCAATTTTTTTGTCAAGAAAACATGACTGTGAGAATTGTCATTAAGGAATATTAAATTCTCTTTGATAACAACAATGCCTTAAAAGAGAAGGCTATAGAACTTGAGGTCAGTACATCAAGTACTCTAGATGTTGTGTAGAGGCCATAGAAGCATTATGCTATGAAATCAGAATATGTGACAACATTTATCTAAGCTATACTCTAAAGACGTTGGATCATATTTCATATATATATAATATATATATATATATATATATATATATATATATATATATATAAATATATAATATATATATATAATATATATATAATATAGCTAGAAGGGTGAGGGAAATTTCCTGATGATTTTCATACATTTATTTAGCTAAATGATATTAGATCCTTTTATTGGTAATAATTGAGTAATTGTGGATATCATAAGGGAAAAGAATTACAAGTAAATTATGTTAATTAATTGTAACTTATAACTCATTATCATCTAGTTAGATGATTTATGATTAAAGAAGAAGAATATACTCTCGGTGCCATTTCCAGGGAGAATATAATGGGGGATGTCATCAATTTCCCTTCTTGTTTTGAAACTTCGGAATGAAGCTTAATTTAAAGCAGGGTGTATGTAGTTTCCTATTTTACCTTGACTGTGAGATAGACACTTTAGGTCTTACATTGACTTTTGAGGACATCAAACATTGATGATCTGGCTATATTTTCATAAGGTGATGACTTATGATTTCAATTGTCAATCTAGATTATATTGATGGTATGGCATTGGTTTAGATCGAGGATTTAATGTTGCTTGTCATGTATACATTGTGATGACTAACTCGCAATTGTTTGTTGCTTTGTGTGTAATTTGTTTTTTTTGTATGTTTATTTGAGTGTATATGTATTATTCAAAATTATTTTTTTGGCTCTTTTGTCTATGGCTTTCATGATTATCCTGTGGTTTAATAAATTGCTACTTAGGGGCGTTTAAGATGTCAAAATCACCCAGGGATTGCACTTGGCCTAGACCACACCAACATTTAGCATGCCTAGATTTTTTGGTGTCTCCTCCTAATTATTGCAAGTTTCAAACCATGATTGCCTTACAGAACCAATTCCTCACAAGTTAGTTGTACCAACAAGATTTGACTTCTTTTGAAAAGTTTTGAAATATGTTATATGATTATAAAATATTTTCTCCTTTCCCCTTTACATTTTTTTTCATTTAAATTATTTATAGGAATTAATCAAATTTGATGAAGCTATAATTAAGTGTTCTATGTCGATTGAGGTTTGTGAATGTATTTTTTCTCAATTTAGAATTTCCTAAGGGTTGTCCTAATAAGGGGGTTACACGAAGAATAGTAAGTTTCTTCGAGTAACTTAGATTTAATAGAGCAAGGCATAAAAAGGCTCATTATCTATTGAATTATTAGAAAATAAAGGAGGACAAATTTTAGAAAATATTGATATATTAATTATTATTATTATTATTATAACCTTGGCAATTTATTTTTATTTTTATTTTTTTTTATATGAAATCATATCAAAAAATAATATAGCAAAAACTATTGACCACTCACTTGGAAAATCTGACTAGTAACACAATAATAGAGATTTTGTTCATTTGTTAGTGCTTTTCTAAAAAAAGTTATGAAAGAGCAAGGCAATTCTTGTTGTATCAAGTAAATTAATATAAAAACCATTAACTACAACTAGCCCAAGTATGAGGCAATTTTTTATTAAAACCAAAATAAGAAATAGACATGAACCTAAGAATCCAAATCTTTATTCTCATTCTTTGCCTCAAAAAAGTATTGACCAACCATTTTTTTGCCAAGATAGCTAATATTTTGTTTACCTTAGTGATATGATCCTTGAGGCTATCCATCGAACATCCATCCCTTCCCAAAGCTCCCCCTTTGCGCCATTAAAACCTTGCACACAATAGATTAGATAGGAGGCAGCGAGGTGTGTTATCCTCAGGAGTTGCAAAGTGAGATGGCATGTTATCTCTATCAGTTTCACATGGGTGGCTTGTGGATGGCACTCCATCTAGGGAGGGGCAATCATCAAGGGATAAATTTAAACATTGATCTTTGAGGGGATGAGAATAAAATGAAATCCAATCAACATCTAGGGGATTGCTAGTATGATTGAGGCCTTTGTTGGTTAATCAACCAACTAGTTTATTACCATAATGACAAAGATGTGAAGGGATAATGAATGGAAGGAGAGGGAAAATATTTTGAATTTGTTCCAAGCCTCCCTTCAAATGCTAGTTGCCTGCAATCGTGTGTAGAGGGGCTATGGATCCCCTTCCACAATAATTTTAGAGAAGCCTCTCTGATCGCCACCAAGAAGGAATATTCAAATGCAAAAATCTCTACAAACATTATTGCTATTGATCCCACAAACTATCGATATCATTAAAACATCGTTACAATTAAATTCAAAGAGAAATTGTGATATAATTACAAAACAAGAAATAAAATAAATTAAAGTTTTATAAAGAGATTATTAACCTCAACATAAAATATAAAAAAATATATTTTTATTAGAACTAGTTCAACGAAAAAAAATGAGCTCTCTAAATATCTGTAGTATTAGATTATTGACAAAACTTAAAACATGATGGAAAAAATACATAATATCATGATACTAAGAAAGTGGAAAATAATTGCATTTATTAAGCCTTGATTTCAAAAGTATAGTCTAACTATTAGACATTTTGGGCATTTTTGGTGCACATTCCCGATTGCTCGAAAGCTGACAAGAATTTGTTCAAATCCGAGTGCCCCAAGGGTTTTTAAGACACTAAATCCCTTTATGGCACTAAAATTCCATGAGAATGTGTCATCTTTGCGATACTAGATAGATTGAACCATTTCAAAATATTTATAACATTCACATCTTTATAATTTATTAAAAATGAAGTATTAGAAACAAATTCCTAAACTCCATGAGAATGTGTCATCTTTGCGATACTAAGGGTTGAAGGCAAAAAACACTTTCTTTTAAAGTGCCTTAAATATATTCACTTTAAATCACAATTTCAAAATATTAGTCACAATAATGACCTTCCTAACATTCCACTAGTCATCAAAATTATAATAATCTTGGAACACTTTTCTTAATGCTTTTTAAACACAAAAATAAGTTATTTAAAGGTATCTAAGTAAAATTGAAACAAGTCATCTTAAAATTAGCAATTAACAATATCCTTAAAACCAATAATCCACGATCCATATATTTATTTCTTTAATAATGATTAATGAATTATATTAGCAAACGTTGTGTAAACACATAGAAAGAGTACAAAGTAGTGCTTGCATGGCCAAATTTTTCATATGCTTCCCTACAAGTGGCTTGCTATTGGCATTTTTCCTCAACCAATTGAGAAAACCAAAAATCCATGGAGTCTTTATGTATATATCCTATAAAAGGCTTCTCCAATTTTACAAAATTTCACCATCATATCAAATATAACCTACATCGCTACTAGACATAACTTCCCTTATATCCAAAATTACCAGGGCTAGGATATTCAGGTCGAGTTAAGCCACAAGTGATCAATATGCCAAGTTAACAAATGATGTCAGAGGTGTAGTTGACATGGAGGGCCAAGCTTCTTTTAGTTGCTATTCTTCCAACTGTCTTTGCAGGCTTTTTATCTCATCACTTTATCTATGGATTAGTGTCCTATGCTCTGCCATGATCTCCATGGTGGCTGAAAGAGTTGTTTTCAGTTGGTTTTTTTTATCTCATCACTTTGTCTTTGGATTAGTGTCCTATGCTCTTCCAAGATCTCCATGGTGGTTGAAAGAGTTGTTGTCATTTGGTTCGTACGCAAGCTAAGTGCCATACACTATTCTTGAAAGCTCCTATAACTTTGCATTCTGCTTTGCTACTTGTCCTTTCCCGTCCCCTCATGAGCCACCATCTTTTTCCACAATCCACATAGACATTCCTTTGATCGCAGTCCTCTACCAACTTTGACCAAAGGATTGGAGTTGTAGTAACCAAATTCTACTGTGAACCCAAAGTCGCATCACCAGACAACAATATCCAAAAATAAATTAAGAGGAGGGCAAGGCTTAGATTCCCAGGCAAGGACCATATAATTTATCTATCGAACCATGCGAATTAGTGAATGAAGGCTCTGATCTTACACAAATGAATCAAGTCATCCTAACACCATTCATGATTGCACACTATAAATTCAAGATCTCATAGAGCCTACAACTTCACAATTCCCATGAATACATTAATTACCCTATTGTGTTGATGCTTAGAGTGTACTATCCCATATTGCTCACACAAAATGAGGGTGGTGGCGTAATTGTTAGCTTTTTGCAATTGGGAGGATGTGTGGTCACTCATGTGACATAAACCTCAATCCACTTGACTTTGAATATGATTTCCTACGTGACTACTGATCATCATGTGTTCTCCAACCTTTTTCCATGGTATTAGATAGATTAATGTGTTTTTGTTTATCCATAGGATTTTGGGGGGCCTCCATGGGATCAAATGGGGGAGAGTAGTTCCGTTTATCCATAGGGTTTTGGGTGGCCTCCTTGTTGCTTGGTCAGCAAGAGCATATGCCGAGATCTTTAGCTCTTAAAGAACATGAAAGGCTTTGAGCTTTGAAAATTAATTTAAACATAAACTTATCATTTTATACATAAGGAATAGCCTTAGATTCAAATGTGAATAAGATTGTTAAAGTTCCCATGATTATTAATTTATAAATTGAAATACTTTAAATAATTTTATTTCTTACCATAATACCATTTTGCTGAGGCAATTGCCATGCTCCATGGATAGACTTTCTCAACTTAGTCATTAAGACCCAGCATCTACCACCCTTAATCTAAATATTATTAATCTGATTAATTATAATCAGAACACATCCCATATAATATATAAATAATATTAATAAATTTATCCTCTTACCAACTTACTACATAGTTGGCAAACGTACGTCTTTATGTAATTGTAATTATTAATTTAATATTATATTGTCAAACTCAATCAACTTATAACATAATGCTTCGTATAAATCCCGCGAAATTTAGTTTATCTTATAAACCAGGGTTCTTCACGGTGATAGATAATCTTAATTTTATCGGTTGGATATTTAATTAAGCTATGCATTCTTCATCCAGTGCAGTTTTTAAATGTCCTTGACCTTTTATTCAAAATTAATATCACCCACTCCCGCGAGGCAAAATCCAAAATTCCCCGCCCAAAAAGTGGCTCCCGCCATTTCTTAGCCAAATACAATACAATACAATACCAGTCAGGTCGAAAGTTCGAAACCCTGAAAGATGATCCAAAGCAACTGTCACTGATCGAAGAAAAGAAGCAGCAGCAGGAGAGCAAGATCAATGATGAAGGGCAAAACAATCCAGATGCAAGCTGCCCATCAAAATCATGATGGCGAAACATCAGTAGCTTGCGTTCTATGGGATTGGCATGCCAAGCATCTCATCACTGCAGGAGCCGATAATACCATTCTCATCCATTCTTATCCTTCATCCTCATCCTCTAAACCCATCACTCTTCGCCATCACAAGAATGCAGTCACTGCCCTCGCCATAAATTCCAATGTGAGAAGTCTTGCCTCTGGATCCGTCGATCACTCTGTTAAGCTCTACTCTTATCCAGGTTAGATCTACCTGGCCTATAAGACCTTTTTGAATCAAGATAGGGAAGTAATGAAAAGTTGACTGATAATTTGTCTTTTTAAGGTTTTGTTTCTAGGATCGAGCAATTCAGTTATATGTAGCCCTAAGAAAATTATAAATATGTTGTGTTTGCAGACTGGCCATTTAGGAAAGAGTATTTTTTATATTTGTGTGTTTTCTATGGCTTGCATTTTGATTCTAAATTAGCTTCTCTCTGTTTCAGGGGGTGAATTTCAGAGCAATGTAACACGGTTTACTCTGCCAATACGATCTCTGGCCTTCAACAAGTCTGGTGAGTTACTAGCTGCTGCAGGTGACGATGAAGGCATTAAGCTAATTAGCACCATAGATAATTCCATTGCAAGGGTGCTGAAGGGCCACAATGGCCCCGTTACTAGTATTTCTTTCGATCCGAAAAACGAGTTCTTGGCATCTTCAGACAGTGATGGCACTGTCATATATTGGGAGCTTTCAACTGGGAAACCTGTACATACATTGAAAAAAATTGCACCCAATACGACCTCCAATCCGACGAGTTTAAATCAAATCAGCTGGCGTCCTGATGGTGAGATGCTGGCTGTCCCAGGCAGGAAGAGTGAGGTTTCAATGTATGACAGGGATACTGCAGAGAAGCTTTTCAGCCTTAAAGGTGGGCATTCAGATACTATTTGTTCTCTGGCCTGGTCGCCTAATGGGAAGTATATTGCCACAGCTGGGACTGATCGGCAGGTCATGGTTTGGGATGCCGATAGGAGGCAGGATATTGATAAGCAACGTTTTGACAACCCAATTTGTTCAGTTGCCTGGAAGCCCAGTGACAATGCCTTGGCGGTGATTGATGTACTGGGCAGATTTGGGGTATGGGAATCACCTATTGCATCTCATATGAAGTCCCCTGCAGACGGTGCAGAGCGCTACGATAACATGGAAGATGAAGAGCCCTTGATGGCTAGATATGAAGAGGAATTGGAAGATAGTGTATCTGGAAGCCTGAATGAGATAATAAATGAAGACGATGACGATGATGAAATGGGTAAGATTCCAAGGAAGATCTTACAGAAGAAGCCTTCTGTTAAAGTTGAAAAAGGCAAAGAAGAGAGCAACGCTAAGGCTTTCAAGAGTGGTCAAGACTCCTTCAAATTAAAATCAGCAATGCAAGAGGCGTTTCAGCCTGGTGCAACGCAGCGGCAATCTGGAAAGCGGAATTTTCTTGCTTATAACATGCTTGGAAGTGTTATCACCTTTGATGCTGATGGCTTTTCTCATATTGAGGTAAAGTCACAGTTTCTCCAATTTCTAGTCACTTGTATAAGGAGATTTAAGAACAAAGTAACATGTGGAAAAAATGGAGCATTTTGCCACAAAATCAGTTTAAAAAAAGAAAGATATTCGCTAGGATTATACCAAACCACGTTATATTCTCCAATAGTTGGAGCATGTTTTCTACCTGGTCCTTCTTACTTCGAGTACAATTTTCAAAGCGTGTTCTCTAACGAAGTAAGAAAAAAATAGTTTTCAATATAAAATATATAGATCTAGTTCATGGTCTGGAGTTAGGTAACCTGAAATCAAGAGTGATCATTTTAATGAAGTTAAGTGAAGGACCAACACTTCTAGCTAGGGTGAGACCTTTCATCACCCTAATGAATGTAAGTGCCTTTCCTTTGCGCGGTTCATTTCCGGTAAATGAATCTCTTACCCTAGCTAGGAATTGGGAGCAGGGCTTTCAACCCAACTTCAATCTGGCAGGGTAAGAAGCTTTCAAAAATGAAGCTTCTTGCCTTGCCAGATTGAAGTTGGGTTGAAAGCTCTGCTCCCAATTCCTAGCTAGAAAGAGTGGGTGATAATCGAAAGAAAAAAAACAGGTTATCCATTGCTCTGGGAAGTATTTGCTTGTCTTCTACTTGTGCAAATTGTTAGGTTATCCCATGCTTTCTCATGCCTGATCTACTATTTGTATATATGTACTTGTTCTAGTGACATCATTGCAAATGATTTTCTCAGGAGTGAGAAGTGTACCATCTTGCAAAATCAGTCCCTCTATCACTCTGATTTTCTCAGGAGTGAGAAGTGCACCATCTTGCAAAATCAGTCCCTCTATCACTCTGATTTTCTCAGGAGTGAGAAGTGTACCAGTTGCATGCATGGGGTATCTTCTTGCAAAATCACTCTCTATCATTGTCTATGTGAGTGACCGATTCCATAATAAAAATCTTTCGATAGGGTGGGCTAACTGAAGATTTAGATTGATTTATAAAATTGGGGTCTTGGGCAGCTTGTACTGAAATCTCATGACAATCTACTCTGAAAACTTGCCTATGAGAACCAGGGTATGTCAAAGTGATGTAGAATCCTTGATGAAAATATAGAAAACAAATAATTCAAAGGAATAGGCTTCTATGTTGCTGTTGGTCTGCCACACACCGATGAACATTCACATTTGGAAGGAGAGGGACAACAGAGAGCCACCATGCATGATGATGATATTGATCAGATCTCTTATTTGCACCTAAAACACCTATCATCATGATAGCTGGGAAAAACAGAAGAGATTTCTCATAGCATAGTTGCAATTATATGGTTATGCAATAGGGATTCATTGTTTACTTAGTGACCAAAGTGGGACAAAAGCCTAATAGAGGTAAGCCGTATATCAGATATTCTTTGTTTCATAGCATAGTTCTATGTCTAAGACAGCCGAGTCCACATTGCACAAATGCTTGTAATATTTATTTATTTAGATATTTGTGCCCCATAGCGGTGTTGATATTTTAGAGTATAGTAGATGTTTGCTCACTCAACGTTTTTAATGCAGGTTGACTTCCATGATATAGGGAGAGGTTGTCGTGTGCCCTCCATGACTGACTATTTTGGTTTCACCATGGCCTCCCTCAGTGAAAGTGGGAGCGTTTTTGGGAGTCCGCAGAAGGGCGAGAAGAATCCTAGTACACTCATGTATCGACCTTTCAGCAGTTGGGCGAACAATAGTGAGGTGTGTGGCTTCTCTTTACTACAGTCATGAAAGTGGCTAGGTAGCTTGTCACCAATTAAGTCACTTAATATGTTTTCTTTGTTAATCCAGTGGTCCATGCGATTTCCAATGGGAGAGGAGGTGAAAGCTGTTGCTCTTGGTTCAGGTTGGGTTGCAGCAGTGACAAGTCTTAATTTCCTTCGGGTTTTTTCAGAGGGCGGCTTGCAGGTTTGGGCAGATATTGATTAAATTGTTGTGTTATATAGGGATATGATGCAGATGTTCACTTCTATTTTGTTATTTGAGATTACGTTTGTATTATTGAGAAGAGACATTCACAAATCTGTACCTTAGATCTCTATCGAACAAATAATCCTAGTACCCACTGTCTAGTCCAGATAATCCCATTTAATCATCGGTGTGAACATACATTTATTTTTTTTCATTCTTGCTTTACAAATCTGTTAAACAACAAAAGGATTTATCATCCTGTGACAAAGGCTTTCTTCTTTCCTAGCCAGCTTGAATTGCAACAATAGGGCGTTAACTGCCAGAAATTAATCTTATCCTCGAGGCCATTGCTCCGTTGAAGTGATATCATCTCCCTAATCATCTGCTAATAATTATATTTGATCTAAATGATGATCATCAGTCCAACAACCCTGGTTCAAGAACTCCAGGAGCCTGGCTTACACAAAGAGATGTAGGTTGATGATCAATGCACGTGCAGTTGAGCAACAAGGCATGGTTGATGGTCAAAAGGAGGGTATGCTCAAACTCCTCAAGGTGCTTGAATCCTAGGTTTCTGTGGCTGGATCACATCCAAATTTTCTAATTAAGTGTTGCCTATACAAGACAAATCCTGCCATTGAATTTGGATTGAGATAAGACATCAATTGAACCAAATTCAAACCTTTGGTTGATTACAGCACATGTTCTAAATGACAGATTATATCGTCATTCCTCACGCAGGATCACACTACAACTCAGTTTGACCTAGATTTTGTTGTCCTTTTTTTTTTGTAACTGAGATGCTTATTACTTTGATAATTGGTAGGCTATTGTCTATATAATTTATATATTGTGTCCTATCACAGAAATTTGTTCTTTCTATGGATGGGCGAGTAGTCACTGCAGCAGGACATGAGAACCTCCTTGTTGTTGTATCACATGCTTCAAATCCTCTTTTATCTGGAGATCAGGTAGAGGTATTATCTAGAAATTGTAAAATTAATTTGTTTGGTGTGTGTTTTTACTTAATAGCATCTATATATAAATTCATGTTCAACACCATTTTGCATCTTAAATTCTTGAGCACTCTGGCTTTGTATGCAGGTGCTCAGCTTCACTGTGTATGACATTTCTCAAAAAACTTGCCCTCTCTCTGGTCGGCTTCCTTTAAGCCCTGGCTCTCATCTCACATGGCTTGGATTCAGTGAAGAAGGCTTATTAAGTTCATATGATTCTGAGGTATTGAACTACTAAATACCCTGATCTTAGGGGCATCATGTTCTATAAGTCAAATTTCATAAGTCCCACTTTTGGAGCCTAACTGGGCAGGACATGCAGGGAAATTTAAGAGTGTTCACCAATGACTACAATGGCTGCTGGGTGCCAATTTTCAGGTACAAAATTATTTTCGGTGTAATATGGGAGATTGAGAGAGAGCTTGATCTGTTAGACATTTTTTTAATTTCCAGAATACAATTGACATTCATGCTATGCTTTTGAAATTTTTTATGTTGTACTCAGTGCTGCAAGAGAGAGAAAGTCAGAGACTGAAAGTATCTGGATGGTGGGGCTAAACAGTACACAGGTTTTTTGTGTTGTGTGCAAATTGCCCGATACCTATCCACAGGTATGAAAGCAAACCATCTTTTCAGAACTTTGAGCTGCTTTGAAAATGCATGTAAACTTTGACACTGTTAATTTCTCTATTGATGTTATGTGGTTGCATCTCAGGTGGCCCCAAAGCCAGTCTTGAGTGTCCTGAACTTGTCATTACCTCTAGCATGTTCTGATCTTGGAGCAGATGACCTAGAAAATGAATACCTTAGAGGCAGCTTACTTCTTTCACAGGTAAGTTGCATATCTGAAATGCTATATACATAATGTTTAGAGTTAAAAACAACAAATCTTGATTGAAAATAATAATGTGGTTTAGTATAACACAATATAAATGAACTCTGCAGATGCAAAAGAAAGCTGAAGATGCAGTGGCATGTGGTCGTGAAAGTAACATGGAAGAGGATAGCATTTTTAAAATGGAAGCTGCACTTGATCGATGCCTTTTACGTCTTATAGCAAATTGTTGCAAGGGTGAGTTGCCATTTGATACCATAGAGTACTGAAGATGGTATGATAGACTTTTGGTGCATGTTTTGGCCTGACTAGAAAAATGTAACTTCTATTATTCAGGAGATAAATTGGTTAGAGCAACAGAGCTGGCAAGACTATTATCATTGGAAAAGTCTTTACAGGGTGCCATAAAACTTGTCAGTGCTATGAAGCTCCCAATGCTTGCAGAACGGTTTAATACTATACTGGAGGTGAGTTGGAATTGATCTCCAAGTTACAGTGAGAATATGAAAGCCTAACAAGCATGGAGTTATGTTTGAGCACTAAGCTTCCACAGCCCAAAAGGGAAAAAAATATTGTATAATGTTTTTTAACGCCTTTGGATCATGATCCAGTTACGGTTGGGCATTCTGTCTAAGCTGTTCTCATTATGTTAATACTTACCTGATTTTTGCAGGAGAAGATACTTCAGGAAAATATGGAGACGATCTCTTGTAGGAGATTAACTTCGGAGGCACAAGACATGGACACTCCTATTTCCATTAGTGTCAAACAAGTTTCATACGGGGCAAACCTTGGTGATAGCCCCGCTCTTCCAAATCGTCAAGTCGAACCAAAGCATTCCACTCCAGTGTTTTCAAAGCCTGATACAAAAATTGAAGTAGATACCTCAGAAGCTATAGCAAAGGGCTGTGATGCGCAAAATGGAAATATAAAGAGTGGTGATGCAGAGGTCCAGCCTGCAAGCCACAATGACTCTATTCAGAAGCCAAGTAACCCCTTTGCTAAGGCATCCAATACTTCTGCAAACCAAGCTGTACAGCGCAATGCATCTTTACTGAGTTCCATCAAGCAAATGAAGACTGCCACAGAAAATGAAGGGAAGCGAAAAGAAAGGGCAAGGTCAGGTTCCTTGCCACAGAAACCAGCAAAACAAAGTAAGATTTCATGATAAAAGCATGTGCTCAATAGTGGAAACATAAGATACAGTCAGGCTGAAAACCCTGACAAGTAAATGCTCTATGCCATGTAGGTGACATGGATGTCTGATAATGATGACTAAGTGCCTCATTTATTCAATTACGACGGATTCAGTTGGCCTTTTGTAACATTCAAGTATCCATCTATTACTGAAAATTCATAGGATTTTGTAGTAGAATCTCTCAAATATTGATTTTCATTTTTCTTTCAACTAAAGATCAACAGCAACAAACTCAGCAAAATGTAATATTCAAATATCATCAATCACTGAAAATTCGAAGGATTTGTAATAGCTATCATATATTGATTTTCAATCTTTTAGTCAACTAGTGATCAACACCAACAATCTCGGCGGAATGTTTGTATTTTAATTTTATTTTATTACGCATAGAAGTGCATGTTGCAAGAGAGTTTTTCCAACCCATTAGTGGGGCAAAACAATAAAATGGCTAACATTACGAGACCTCTTTCGCTCTTTATAATTTTTTAGTTTTTTTGCCCAGCAAAGAAATTGGCTTTCCTCTGCCCCCTAAGGCAGTACGCCACAATTATACTCAAACTATCACAATGACATCAAAGCTTATATCATGTAACTAAAAGGGATTCAAATCTGCGCAGGGAGAATAATAATCTTTTTGCCTAACCACCTGAGATAATCCCAATTGAGTCTTAGATAATCCCAAGCACTCTTTGTAATAAATAACCCTTTAATCAATAAATCTAAAAAGTCCAATTCTCTAGAAGGCATGAAAATTAATAGGGAGAAATACATCTGGTTTTCCAGGAGGCAAATAAAGTCGCCACATTCCAACGGGGTGACTTTTGATTACAAAATATGGTCGTCTCACATGGCCATTTTCTAGTGAATCAAACCAGGAAACATAATCCAAAGTCCAGAAATACAACCAATTCCAAACACTCTTCGCCTTCCTGCAATTCCAAGCAGGTCTTTGACTGATTATTTAGCTTGACAGTGTGGGCCACGGGAATTCATGAAAATAGACTTTGCAAGCCTTTCTTTCACTTGGATACTTTGGTGAATTACCATCCAAGAGTCGTCAATTTTAAGTGGAGATTTGACCGAGTAAACCCTTTCTAACGTGTTAAGCTAATTAGCTTCAATGCATCTGATCGCATCTCTCATTTAACAATGGAAGGAGTAAGGATCTAACAGGAAAGGCTTGAAACTGTTTGCCAGTTAAAAAGGTCACTACGAAGTTGTGATGTTCATAGCACCAAGACTTGACCAGAGGTAGAATGTTTACAGAACCTGAAAATCTTTGGGCTCTTGAATTTCTATGGCATTAATTTAATTTGTTTGATTTTGGTGATTTCCACTTAGAACAATGCGACAGAACCTGAAGAATTATTATAATGATATTCAATATAGATTGTTTCAAGGTTTGTGTTGCACTCCCTGTGCACACATAAAGCACAAACTCACTGTCTTCTCAACATTTAGATTAACAGTAATCATCACTGTAATAATATTAGGAATCAAAGGCGACCCTCTTATCATCTTAAGAGAGAATTATCATTACAGTACTATTTTTGTTTACTATACTGTGATTTTGCCATATTTTTCAGGAGAAAAAAGCGAGATATATTATATTGAGATCATATAATTGCAGATGTGTGACACATCCAGATAGTGTCCAATACATATGTGCATATAACTGTGCATATATCAAAATTTTATCCGATTCTAATAATGCATATATCAGAATCTATGAAATGTTGGGGTAATCATAATGCAAAAAATTAAAACTTCTCTTCATAGAGGGTATATCAGAGATGATGAGTGATTCATGTAGATCCATAAATCATGTGCCAATCAGACAATATGTTGTCAAAAATGGACGATGACGGCATGACGGAGTCGGTGAAAATATGTGCATTCCGCCATTTCCATACGGCCCATAGTAGGATGAGGATGAGATAACGCCTATTCCCGGACTGTTTGCTCCACCATATAAGGGCTGCACTAGGAGAGATAAAATCAGTCAGTTGAAAATCAAAGATGTTTGACAATA